>PVIH01002940.1:19109-173698 GCA_004025045.1 Sigmodon hispidus
CTCTCTCTCTCTCTCTCTCTCTCTCTCTCTCTCTCTCTCTCTCTCTCTCTCTCTCTCTCTGCATAATGTCTGGCTGTGAGTCTTTGCATTTTTTATGGCAGCAGAATATCATTAGCAGCCATTTAACTGTTGTGTGGGTTTTCTTTGTTTGGTTTTTGGTTTTTGGTTTTTGGTTTTGTTTTAGACCAATAGTATTTTGTTTGGCCCTAGGTCTCCAAGCTATCTGTTCTCTTATTCTTGGTCACTCAAGCATGTTGGGTATGTGTTCCATCTAATGAAACAAATCGTAAGCAAACCATACTTACTTTTTTCTCTCACAAATTTTGTCCCATCATGGCCCTATGAAGTACAAATTCAGATTGTAAGGAAAGAGACTCAGAGCCATATCAAGGAAAGGCTGAAATATTAGACAGAGGAAACACCACAGTCAATTATCACGCAGCTATCTTCCAACTTCCTCAGCCTCACTCCTGTTCACTTCTGCCTCTGCTGGTTTCATATTTGGCCTTAAATACCCTTCTAGCCAGCTGTAGTCCATCCATGGAATTATTCTATTTTGTAATTAGCCTTGAACTCATAAAAACACAGAAAGTTCTGTCTCTGGAGTTATGGGATGAAGGATGTAGTCACTACTCCCTTGCTTTCCCTGTACTGGGAATAAAGGTGTGTACCATTGCAATCAGGGCTATTTGTTCTTATACTTGAGGATCAAGAAATTTCTGAGCTGTCTGCCTAGGTTTTGACTGTGTGTTAATCTAATCTCTCAATATTTCAGGTTTTATTAAATATGTAACATATTACCACAGCCCTAGAATATTTTGTAGAAAGGACAGATTATAAATTAAAGGTTTTAGGGCTGGGCAAGTGTTTATGTTTCTCTTTTGATAACCTGAATAATGCCTTCCCATACCAAAGACAGTATAAGAGAGGAGTAAAATTTCTAGGTGTCACCATTGCAACCTCTTCATGTTCAATAAGTTATATGAGTAGGTTTTTTAGCAATGGGGCCTTGTTGTCCATTTGTAGTAGGTAGTCTATGATCTTGGCAACCAACTGGGCTGTTTGAAGATTTCATGTGACCCCTCTCTGGTCCATAACACCATTGGATATAGCCCAGTCCTGGTACTGGAAGCTTCATTTGATGATAAGAACTGCCCCACTGGGACCACATCTCTCTCAGTACTTAGAATTTATTAGGATTGTCTTCATAGATTGGTTGTTATAGGATATTATAGCATTCAGTTTAGTATTTTTATGGGACTCCTGAATATTTTAACGTCTCCAATTCCAGTGCCTTTTCTGGGGGCTTCTTTTTTCTTTCTGTTGATTTGCCTTCTCCAACTTCCATGTGATCTTTTTTTGTTTTATCTTATATTTTATTTTTTTAAAAAAATAGTAAACAAACAAATGAGTAACTTAAAAAACACAATAAACTAAAAAATTACAAACAACCCCTCCAACAAACAAAAACTAGAGTTCCTTTCATCATGGACAGCTACTCCTGGGCATGGGCTTGCTCTGGAGTATAGTTGATACACCAAGTAAAATTACATAGAAGAAAATTGATTCTCCCTTTTCTACCAGGGGTGAACTACACATAGCTTTTTGGTTAGGGTTAGACTTTTGCATCCTTTTTTTTCACAGTTTGGATATTGCCTGGCTTGAACCTGTGCAGATTTTGTGTGTGTTGATATAGTCTCTGTGAATTCATATGCACATCAGTTCTATGTGTGGAAAACAGTTTCCTTCAAGTCATTTACTAACTCTGGCTCTAATAATCTTTCTTCCTCCTATTTCATGTAGATCACTGAATCTTGATAAGGATATACCATTTCAGAATGAATGCTACAAAACTTCTCATTTTCTGCACATGGACCTCCATTAATTCTCATCTAGTTCAACAAGAAGCTTCCCTAATAAGAGCTGAGGGACACACTGATTGATGAGTACCACAATATGTCATTAGATGTTCTTGTTATGTTCCTTTATCAGAATATAAAATAGATTTGTAATAATGGTATGTTTTTCCTGTGTCCATGACCTATTCAGTCTCTTTTCCTGGTCATTTTAGCAATGTTAGGTATGAGTTAAATCTCATGGAGAAAACAAAACAAAACAAAACAAACTTTAAAAATAATTGTTGGTTAAGCAGCTGATAGAAGCAGATGCAGAGGTCCATAGCTAAACACTGGTTGAGGTACTGGTCCAGCTAGCTGAAAAGAGACAAGAGAGAGATTGCATGAGTGTAAGGATGGAGATCATGTTGGTGAGACCTATGGAGTAGGCTATCCCATGCTGTTAGGAGTTTGCACACTCTGAAATAACAGCTAATGTACCTTCAGAACAAATCTGGACCCTATGAATATAGATCACAGTCTAAAGGCATAAGCAGTTTGTTGAGCCTCTTGTACTTGGACCAGAGTCTATCCTTGGTGCAAGAAGTGCAAAGAGCCCATGCCTTTACAAAGGAACACCTTTCTCAGCCTTGATACTTGGGGGAGAGACTTGATTCTATCTTAACTGAATATGCCAGACCAAATTTACTCACCTTGGGATTCCTTGCCCTCTCTGGAGAGTTAAAGGGGGGTGGGGTAGGGAGAGAGGGAGAGCCTGGGGGAGGACTCTAAAAAGGGGTGAGAGAAGGAGCAGTGGTGAGTATGGAAAAAAATAAATAGATTTAAAAAATCAATTATAAAAAAGTAAATAAAATAAATAAAATTTTTAAAAGTTATTGGTTAATCCAATAACATTTTGCCATTATTATGCCAGTATATTGCAGGCACATCACTGTGCTGTGGGACTATGCTTTTGTACTGATTTTAGTTTGAAGTCTATTTTGTTAGATATTAGAATAGCTACACCAGCTTGTTTCTTAAGTCTATTTAATTGGAAATTTTTTCCCTAACCTTTTACTCAGAGGTAGTGTCTGTCTTTGAAGTTGATGTGTGTTTCTCATATGTAGCTGAAGGATGGATCCTGTTTTTGTATCTATCCTGTTAGCCTATATCTTTTTATAGGTGAAGTGAGTTCACTAATATTAAGGAATATTAATAAACAGTAATTGTTAAATTCATGTTATTTTTGGTGGTACTATGTGTGTTTCCCTTTAGGGGGGTTCTTCCATGCGATTATCTATTTCTTTCGGTTTTGTAGATGTATTTATCTTCCTTAGGCTTGAGTTTTCCTTCTAGTGATTTCTGTAGGGCTAGATTTGTAGATAGGTACTGTTTAAATCTGGTTTTGTTGTGGAATATCTTGTTTACTTCATCTAAAGTGATTGAGAGTTTTGCTGGATACAGTCATCGAGGCTGCCATCCATAGTCTCTTAGTGTCTGTATAACATTTGTCCAGAACCTTCTTGCTTTCTTTATTTCCATTGAAAAGTTGGGTGTTATTCTGATGGGTCTGACTTCATAAGTTACTTGGTTCTTTTCATTTGCAGTTTTTAATATTCTTTCTTTATTCTGTAAGTTTAGGGGCTTAATTATTATGTGTCAAGGAAACTCTTTAGGGGTTCAGTCTATTTGGTGTTCTGTAAGCTTCTCTTTATAGACATTTTCTTCTTTAGATTGGGAAAGTTTTCTTCTATGATTTTGCTGAATATATTTTCTGTGCCTTTGAGCCGGTATTCTTCTCCTTCTATTCCTATTATTCTTAGATTTTGTCTTTTCATGGTATGCCAGGTTTCCTGAATAATTTGTGTTATAATTTTTTGGCTTTAGTGTTTTCTTTGACTATCTATCTCACTATCAAATCCTCCATGGCAGAGATTCTCTCTTTTATCTTTTGCATTCTGTTGGTTATGCTTGATCTGTAGTTACTGTTTCTTTACTCAAAGACTTTCCATGTCTAGCTTCCCCCAGTTTGTTCCTTCTTTATTACTGCTATTTCAGTTTTTAAGTTTTAAACTATTTCCTTTACCTGTTGAATGCTTTTACTTGGTTTTCATAGTTTTGTTTAAGGGATTTATCGATATCTTTCTTTTTTTGTCTTTTTCTCAATGTCTTTAAGAGAATTTTTTATTTCCTTACTAAAGGCTTATATCATCTTTATAAAGTTATTTAAGGTCATTTCCTTCTAACTTTTTTAACATTTGAATATTCAGGTCTTCCTCTTGCAGAACCTCTGGTGGTGCCGTATTTTCCTTTATGTTATTATTTGTATTATTGCACTAGCATCTACCCATCTCTTCCTTGAATCAATGTAGGATTTGCCTGTATCCCAGGGAGCTGATCCTGGTTCAATCTGCTCTGATTCTGTCTGTGTCTCAGGAAGACTTTTTTGGTCCAATCTGAGCTCTTGGGCCACTTGGAGTTGGCATATTCTGTGTTACAGCGAGATGTTCTTGGTCCAATAGGAGCTGGTTGTTTCTGTGTCTCTGGGAGCTGCTCTTAGGTCAATAGGGGTTGGCTTATTCTGTGTCTCAGGGATATATCCTTAGTCTTATAGGAGCTTTTGATCCAATAGAAGATGGTGAAATCTGTGTCTCAGGGAGCTGCTATGGTCTCAGGGTGATGGGTAGGTTTGGAAGATGGGGGAATCTTGTAGGTTGCAAATTCCAACAAATTGCGTTGTTAATGAGGGCTATGAGCCCACAGGAGTCTTCCTTGCTGGCCTAGGATTGAGGCAGCAATGGGTAGAAGTGGGAGTCCACAGACTGTGCCCCAAGGTCTAGGTTCTGGAGAATGGACTCCTGGCTGGGCTTGGTAAAGTGTCATTCATCTCTTGATCCAAAAAGAGCTGGAGGAATCTGTATCTTAGGTAGTTGCTGAGATTGTAGGGTTATGAGTAGGTTTGGGTAATGGGTGAGTTTGGGGAATGAGGTAGGTCTTATCGATTGAAAGGTCAACAAACTAAGGTGTTAGTGGGAGATATCAACCTGCAGGAATCTTCCACGCTGGCCAGGGATTGGGGCAGCAATCCAGAAGGCTGATTTCTAAATATATAAAGAACTCAAGAAACTAGACATAAAAATTTCAAATAATCCAGTTTAAAAATGGGGTACTGATCTAAACAGAAATTTTTCAACAGATGAATCTCGAATAGCTGAGAAACACTTAAAGAAATGTCTATTGTCCCTAGCCGTCAGGGAAATGCAAATCAAAATGACTCTGGGATTCTATTTTATACCTCACAGAATAGTTAATATTAAAATTGAAAGTGACAGCTCATGCTAGACAGGATGTGTAGTAAGAAGAACACTCCTTTATTGCTTTATTGCTGGTGGTAATGCAAACTTGTACAGACACATTGAAAAATCAATACAAAGGTTTCTCAAAAAACTGGAAGATAATATACCTCAAGACCCAGGTATATTGCTCTTGGGCATATTCCCAAAGAATTCTCAATCATAACACAAGGACACTTGCTCAACTATGTTCATAGCAGCTTTATCTGTAATAGCTAGTAACTGGGAACAACCTAAATGCCCCTCAACTCAGGAATGGATTTGAAAAATGTAAATATACAATAAAGTATTATTCAAGTGTTAAAAGCAATGATATCATCAAATTTTCAAGCAAATGGATGGAAGTAGAAAAAATCATTTTAGCACTAAAACAGCTAACTGTAAAGGGGCCACATTTGGGGGTCAGGTAGAAACTTGGCATAAGAGAATCTCCCAAGAATCTGTAAAGATGACCCCTGATGTGGGAATGTCTTTCTGTATGCTGTGAATATCATTCTTTAAATAAAGGAACTGTTTTGGCCCATGACAGGCATCATACAACTAGGCAGGGGGATTAGAGCATAGGTAGGAGAAGGAACAGTCAGAAGAGATGCAATTCAGCTGCCAAAAAGGCAACATATAAGGGAACACAGATGAGCCATGGGCCATGTGGAAGGACAGAATAATGGAAATGGGTTGAATTAACATGAAAGAGCTAGATAGCAATATGCCCAAGCTTTAGGCCAAACAGCATGAAATTAATATAAGTGTCTGAGACATTTTGGGGGGCCCAAGCAGCAACAGGTGGCTATGTGGTCTAGGACTGTAGGTCTGTGGGTCTGGACCCTTGCTGGCTGGGGTCAGAATCCCCATATTACAGACCCCAACTAAGATTCCTGGCAATAATGGATACTCCGAACCAGCCATCTTTTGTGACCAGGCAAGACATCAAGTAAAAAGATTGGAACACTAACGCAGCCACATAACTTTTGACCTACAGTCTGTCCTACTTATAGGATGTGCTGGGGTAAGAGTGGCACAGAGATTGAGGGAGTTGCCAACCAGTGACTGATCTTTCCTAAAATCTATACAGGAGAGAAACCTCCCCCCTTCAAACTGCCTGGAACACCAAGATTCACAGTCTGAATGACTCAGAGACCTAAAATAGAAGCAAACATGATTGGAAAAAAATGTCATCATATTGATGCGAAATGATATTCAGCTATATTCATAGATTGGTGCCTAGCCCAGTTGTCATAACAGAGGCTTCAACAACTAACTGATGGAAACAGATGCAAACCCAGAGTCAATCCTTAGGCAGAGCTAAGCGAATCCTGTAAAAGAGAGGGAAGAAGCCAGAGGGGTTGAGGGCACCAAAAAAAAAAAAAAAAAAAAAAAAAAAGCAAAGAATCAGTTAGCTCATGGGGGCCCACAGAACCTGAAGCAACAACCAATGAGGCTGATTAGAACTGATCTTGGCCCTCTGCATATATTACAGTTGCATAGCTGAAAGATGGAGCAAGGCCTATCTCTGACTCTTTTGCTGTCTTTAGTCTTTACGAATCTTATTCCTCGTACTAGGTTGTCCGGCCCAACCTTAGTACATGGGAGGTGCATAGTCTTATTGCAGTGTGATATGCCATATTTTGTTGATATCCCCAGGAGGTCTGCCATTTTCTAAACAGAAATGAAAGAGAAATAAATTGTTGGTGAAAACAGAGTGAGGGATATGAGATGGGAGGAGAGGATGGAGGAGAAACTGCAGTTGGGATGAAAGATAGATAGATAAATAAATAAATAAATTTAAACAAAATGTCCAAGATAAATAAAACAAATGATAGCACATTCTTGTGAGGGCACAGAGAAAGAGAACCACTTACTTATTGCTGATAGGATCACAAATTAGTACAACCACTGAGGAAATTAGTGTGATAGTTCTTGAGAAAGCTGAAAAGCTACACCATTCTTATGCATGAACCCAAAGGCCTTACTACAGAGGTACCTTACTATAGAGATACTTTCTTCTCCACATTCATTAGTATTCTATTCATAATAGATAGACACTGGAAACAGTCTAGATGTCTGTCAACTAATGAATAGATAATAAAAATGTACATTTACACAAGATAATATTATTCAGTTAATAAAAATGAAATTTGAAGGTAATTAGATGAAGCTAAAAAGCATTCATCCTGCATGAGGTAACACAGAACCCATAAGACAAATATTGTATCTCTTCTCTCATATACAAATGTTAGGTTTTAAGCTTTGACTATATGTGTTATAATCCAAATAACCTGAGATGTTAGGTTCTGAGTAAGAGACTAGGAAGCAGCAAAGAATCAAGTAAGGAAAAATAGGATATACTCTTATGGAAAGATAAAAGGAAATACTAGAATAGAAGGATTAAATTGGAAGAGGGAGCAAGATAAATGAGAAAATTTGTGAAAAGACAACTAATACCAAAGACTTTTTGACTTATTACTATAAAAACTTCCTAAAATTACATATACATATGAAGTAACTTTATACTAATTTACCATATAACAGGTAATGCAATGCTTCACTAGACATCTTATGCCATTGGTATACTTGTGTTGCTTTTCTC
Source organism: Sigmodon hispidus (assembly GCA_004025045.1). Taxonomy (NCBI): domain Eukaryota; kingdom Metazoa; phylum Chordata; class Mammalia; order Rodentia; family Cricetidae; genus Sigmodon; species Sigmodon hispidus. The sequence continues at coordinate 26,885 of PVIH01002940.1, forward strand.
TCAATTTAGTAATCACACCTGAATGTACTGACACTTTAACTACTATCTGCTCCCTGTGGCCCCACAGTTACACTCTAGCACTCAGACCACAGCCTGGTAGAATTTCCTGTCCCTTCAGCACCTGCTTGTCTGGTAGTTACCAAATGTAGATTTTAAACTAGTCTCTAGTATTCCATTTACCAAGAAAGACTCAGGAGTCAGATGTTGGGGTAAAAACCTGCTAGTTCAGAGAAGCTAAGATGTAACCATCAGATTTATTTTATTAACACAATCTCAGCGTTTCACAGTGAGATCAAATATCTCACAACATTTCCTCCTTTTGTCTAAATAATAATATTAAGATTTTAACTTATATAATATAGTAAAACTATAAACAATAAGAATAATTGATGTGGTATGCATTTATATATGCTGTGAATATGTGTTCCTACAATTGGTTAATAAAGAAGATGTTTTGGCCTATGGTAAGATAGCTTACAGCCAGGTGGGAGATACAAACAGAAATACAAGAAAAGAAGGGTAGAATCTGGGACACATGATCCAGCTACCCACAGACAAAATATAACTATACTGGTAAGTGCTTGGCCATGTGACAATACACTGATTAATAGAAATTGGTTAATTTAAGATGTAAGGACTAGCTAGTAACAGCCTGATCCATAGGCCATTTGCTTAGTTTGTAATTATTAGTAATCCTATGCATAATTATTTTATAAGCAGCTGCAGGACCATAAGTGGGAGAGATTTTTTCCAGACCAAGAAATTATCAAATAAGAATTACATTCACAATGTCCATTCTAGTTGCATTGGAAAAATTCAGAGAAAATACTCTATTACCTATTTTATCTTGGTGAGTAAAAAGTTTTATACCTAAGTCATTTTCCATTATAACTTGTATTACCAACCTAAAAATATCCTTTAAGACCTTAAAACATTTCCTTAGATAAACAACTTAAGCTTTTATGCCTTTTTATCTTATAAACTTTATATCTCTTTTATAAGTTTTGTTTCTGAATTAGGTAACAAAGTAAACAGTATAACTATCTTGTCTTCAGCACCCTCCAGAGACCTCCCCCAGAAGGATAAAATATTACCTGAGTAAACAGGAAGTGCAAATCAAACAACTTCCAAAATTGTAGAAGTGGCAGAGGCAGCCAGTTATCTGGAATGTCATGTAGAATAATGCTCTTACACACTATAAAAATTTTTACTTGTATTGTTTTAATAAAATGCTGATTGGCCAGCAGAGGCTAAGTAAAGGTAGGGCAACTAGACTAGGAGAAGAAGAAAGGCAGAGAGATGTCAGTTAGACACAGAAGAAGCAAGATGAAAATGCTGGACTGAAACACAGGTACCAAGCCACATGGCTAACCATAAATAGAATCATGGGTTAATTTAAGAGTAAGAGCTAGATACTAATATGCCTGAACTACTGGCTCAGCCATTACTATAATATTAAGCCTCCAAGTTAATTATTCCATAAGCAGCTGTGAATGAGACAGGCACTACTACTACAGAGTTTACCCAAGGTCCCTCTGCAAGGTTGAGGCATCCATCTTTGACCTATAGGCCTAGAATATATGATCAATTTTTCTGTTAAGTGGGAATTTGAAGAATTGGCCTACCTTGTCTTGTCAAAGTTAGGCAGTCAACGTCGTCCTTTGGGTCCTGCTTGCCTTTTGGACAGTATGCTGTCATTAGTCAGGGCAAAGGGAAGTTTCTTGCCCAGTATCTTGCTTTGCCACCACATCAAAAGAAAACTCCATATGGAAGTACTTCATTCTTTTGTGAAGCAGAATGGTGCTGCTAGGAGCTGATGTGTCTCACTATCATAAAAACTTTTATGTTATTAAAAAGTTTTAAATGCCACATTATATATATATATATATATATATATATATGAAGGGTTTGAAATCTATCTAAAATGCATGAGGCAAAAATAAAGCTTATTTTTTATCTACATATAAACCCTTACTACAAGTTTGATTGTTATCTTAATTATCCTAAACAATTTGTAATAGTAGCTAGAACTAGAATGAACTTGAACATTGCACTACAATTTTAAATGAGTTGCAGAGGTACAACACCTTACAATATGTTGTAATAAAAATAGCCCTTCCATTTTTGCTGTCAAATTCTAGAGTCCTTCCTCCTTCAAGTTAGAAAACTTGTGCATCAGCTATGCCTGAGCCTCATGTTACAAAGACTCTACCTCCAGGAAACTAAATTTATTTCTACTACTACTACAGTTTGGAATCTAGAAATGGCTTCTGTGGAGGAGTCTGTTCAGTCATTTTGGAATGAGGCTCAGTCTTGCAACCAATTTGCTGTGTTCAGAGAAGCAAGATCATATTTAACAACATAGTCAATGCAATTGTGTCTATACTGATAGGGAGGAAAAATGCTTTCAGAAATTTGAAGAGAAATGAAATCTTGTACTATGTGTCACCAACATGAAGAAAACCAACCAGCACCAACAGAGCAAGGCACCAGTGGTAGGCAGGTTCAAGAATATTATGTATGTGCAAAAAACATGTGTAACATACAGAGATTGGTAAGGATTAGTCTAAAACCACAAAGTACTCACAACAACAATGTAGTAAATTATCACATTCTTTTCCTTGTTGGGAATAAAGGTAAAATTCCCAGTCCAGAGATAGTCATGTGACTGACATCTGACAAATGATATATGGGTAGATAATTTTCAGAACTTCTCCATGTCATGTTGCATAAGCATGTCCTATTGCTGTGAGAAGAGATGTAACAGAAATCCATATAAATTAGGAAAGCTATGTGTTTAAGAATACATAGCTATGCAAGGCATAACTGATTCCTTGAGTCACATATAAGCATACATACTGCTGTCTTAGATTAGCAAGAGTAAAATAATCCTAAACTACAAACACTACAATTTAGAAGTTTGATATCTCACATTTATAATAGCTTGCCTTTGTTCACATAGTTTATAAAAGTTAATTAGCTAGAATTAACTACATTTCTATTGAAGACTATGGCAAACTTGCTGAAAGACCTTGAGAAATTGACTTTTCTCCTCTAAGTCTTCTCTTCAGTTTTATATAGGGTGAAGGATTTTTCTTTAATGAATAAAGATAATGCATATGAACAAATGTGAATGCTGAACTGCTTTACAACTTCAGGATTGAATATTAAGATGTGTTTCTGGCTTGCCATTTCTGAAGTATGCCAAGATTTGATTTTAGTGGATTAGAAACTTTTTGAGGTTATTATCAGTCTCCTACTAATAAATGATGCAATATAAGTAATAAGGATATAATTTTTCCATAGAGTCCAGTAGTTATTTTTACTTTGGAATTTTTAAATATGTGGCATTTAAACTTTTATTTCTCAAATTAGAATTAGACAAAAATAGCATGCTCACCACTCATAGTGTCAAGCTACCTTTTATATCTTGAAAAGCCCAAGGCTGAATTAGGGATAAATTTACCACTTTGTCCTTAGTAAATGAACATTCTCAACATTGAACCTGTAAATTAACTTTTGTCTCCAAGGTAGCAATTCTTCCCCAACTTGTAATTCCTTTCTACTATAGTACTCAAACTCCTACAGCCAGTGTGGAGCTCAAAGAAGCTAGGGACTGGGCTCCACCTCAACCTCACTGCAAACCTTGTAGAAACAACCCAAGGAACCTGTTATATCAATAATTTCAATCTGTGCACTTCCCAGATCAACAACAGCCATTTTGTTTTTTATTTGCTTTGATTTTTGAGATCTTAATATATAATAACTCTGTCCATCCTGGAACTCTGGATTTTTCCCACCTCAGCCTCTTGTCTGCTAGAATTACAATAGTGTGTTACCATAGTCTACAGAAGTCCCCAAAGGGAAAAAAAGTTGGAAGCCATTGAATCATTGAATGAGGTTGTTCTTGTCAACTTCTCATTGTTGTCATTGTTTTATTTTGTCTTGCAATTCCACAGGGATACACTCTATCATGCAGGAAAAGATGAGGCAGGAGGCAGAGTATCAAGACCAGGAGGATGGCTGATCATATTACATCTATACTCGGGAATCAGAGATCAAACAGAAAACTTTGAGTCCATGCACAGTGATCCATTTCCAACAGTAAGTCTTGACCTTCTGAAAGTTCCATAATCTTCCCAGTGTTACCATTTTAGTATCAAGAATTCAAACATTTCAAATCAGTGCAGAACAGTTCACACTCAACCACAACCAGGTGAATTTCGTATTCATTCTAGGATGTCAAAGAGAGAAAAGAATCAGTTTATAATGCCATATATTATTTTTGTGACTTCAATCAACTCTCTTCAAATTCTTAACTTTCTTATTTATAAAATGGAAAGTTGAAGACTTGGAAATGAAGATCAGGAAGGAGGAGACTAACTGTGAAAGGAGCAGTAAAATCCCAGAGAAGGAAATTTGAAGTTTAATTTAAAATAACATTGAGCTACAGTTATATGCTATGCAATGGTGCAAATAAGTCATGGAGCCAAATAGATGTGGTGCTGATATCAGAGATTTGTCTGAAAGTGAGCTATGTCCATTAGAAAGAGAACAAGAGACTGTCAGAAAGCAAAGAAATACACCAGCTGAAGAAACAAAATAATTCTTGGTTCCTTTGAAATTTTCTCTCTCCCCAAAACATATCAACATTTTCTCCATAGAACAAACCCTTACTCTCTTTACCCTTTCAGCCAATGGTCAGGGTTAGAATGAGTTAAGGCCTTCACTCACCTATGCATTGTCTTTTCTTTGTCATTGAACAGAGGTACTTTCCAAATACCTCTTGCATCACATACTATATGTCAGGCACTGAGGATTCAGAGATGATTGACTCTAAAGCCAGTCTCAGGGTGCTCATGATCTGTCCAGATTTAAAGCACTTGCAGTACAATGTACTAAAAAGATGATAGAGGGATGCAGAAGCAAAGGATGATAAATATTGTGGGGTCTCTTTACTTACATTATGCAAGATTCCTTTCTCTCAGATTCCTCTTCCTCTGTACCTCAAGTCTGCCTTTTGGATGCTCCCTCTTGTGCTGAATCAACAAGATGAGGTGCAGACACCTGAAGTGAGGAAATAATGAGGGCAACAGAAGGTCAGTGCAAATAGAAGGCAGTTATGTTGCTTCATGATTTAAAGTACTAAATGGTACATTTATTTCCATTAACTGCAATGAGATAGTGTCCATGTGGCTGATAACAATGGGACTTCACTGCATCACTTTAGCATACCTGGGACAGAACTGACTCTATTTTGAGTATTGGATGTTCTTGAAACGCTAAGAAATAAAAATCATTATGTGTTTTATCTTTCTTTATCCCCTCTGTGATCATTTGTAGCTACAGACCACATCTTCATTTTTCAATCTTTGAGTTGAGCACTGTTTGCTGAGCCTTGTTACATTCATGCCACTGTGGCTTTACAGACATCTAAGTGATAACAAAATGTTTCCTGATTTCAAAGTTTTAAGGATATCATGGGGGAAACAACTATAATTATTAAATGCATGTGACTGGTGCTACATCAAAGGCAAAGCTACTGTGAGTGAGGCATTTCAGAGATGGACATTCCTTCAGATACCATTCCCAAAAGGCTTCCTACAAGAGAAATCAAATGTAATTCAAAAAAAGAAAACCCATGGCCAGACAAACAGACAGAATGGAAGACATTTCTACAGAGGTGAGTTTTTTTTTTTTTTCCTCCTGAACACATCGCCTGGAGGAAATGCACAAGAAGAGTGTACTAATGAAGACCAGGGACTCATCATGTCCTGCGTGCTCTGGACTGTGAGAGACTATGTCCCCAATGTTGCTCTGTTTCTTCCTTAAGGTCAGATATGGTGATGACAAAATTAGGGTTATGTATTATTCATGGCCTCTGTCACTAGAATTTTCTCATCAATGGAGCTGAGGCAGGGAAGATGCCTATGGAGCACAGGATGTGGAGCAGAGAAGAGGATCTTGAGTAAGGCTCTGCAGAACTAAAACTTAAATAGACCAAAGTGTTTCTCTCTCATTTTGCCCCTATAGCCATAGCACCACCATTTCAGAGTATTCTGCTTGGAACTATTGAAGTGTCCTTGACTTCCACTGTACAGAAGCAATGGAGGGCATATTATAAGGTCATAGAGAAGGAAAGTTGTAGTCAGTCCTCTTGTTTGCCATTACTTCATTGTATGTGACAGATGAACAGAAGTCCTACCAGAGACCTTCCATCCCATTTTCTATCCACCAGATTGTGTAATCTTCTCCTTCCCTTTAACTCTGTTACTCAGTAGTAAGCACTGCCAGTTGTTCCTAGGCCCCTCCCTCAGGGAACTGCACTATTATTATATTTCATTAGATCTAATGACCCAGTTTGTGTGTGCCACCTACTTCCTGACAGAAACCCTACAAAAGGATATATTTTTATGTGTGTAGACCTGGAAATAAGTAAAAGAGTGGGAAAATCTTTACTGTAAGCAAAAATTCACACTATTGACAACAGAATAAAATGTTAAGCTATCTGAGATCTAGACAAGAGAAAGAAGAGATGGCTTTCCCTACATCTCTCTTTCCATTTAGCTGAGTAAAGGACAGGCTTTATCTTTACTCTGCCCATCTAATATTGAGCTCAGAAACTAGAATACAAAATATATATGCCATATTTTTTTAAAATTGAATTTCCAGAGTGGAAGCAAAGAGGGACATTGCCAAATAAATTGAATGGTTGGATGGAAAAATAAAAATAGAATGAGATAAGAAAAATTAAATGACAAATTTGGTTTTGCTACTGCTGACATACCCACATGTGTGCATATACACACAGTTGTGCTTCTTTTTTATCACTTGAAGAAAACGTTCTTGTTTCATCATAATCTCAGTTAATAAGGCATTTGCCTGAAGGGCCACAGGGAAAATTCTTCTTCACTTTGGGGAGTAAGAATCTAAAACTACAATAGGATAGAAGCTCTGCCACTGGTCAGAAATCTCAGCATCAGGTATTTGGATCTTATCAGCACAGCTCTGCCTACAGAGTTAATGATGGGAGATAGTTAATGATGGGACAGAGCCCCAACTTCTGGCTTCAGATCCCATAGTAGTTACTCATTCCTTGTAGAGATAAATTTCCTGCATCAAACATAAAGTCTGTCTTGCTGAATTCATCACTATGAACCCTAATTCTCTGACATCTCAGAATCGGGACTGAATTTGACTGGGAAATATGTTTTGGATGAGGTCAGGAGGAGTCTGGGAGAAACTTTGGGCCCTACTCCCACACCAAGCTATCAAGATGACACCAATTGCAATCACAGATGTGAAGAAAACTGTGTTTAAGTTTGTTTAATAAAAGAACTATCTCCTCTTTTCAAAATGAATAAGTGAGAGGCGAGAATAGCAGCAAAGGAGGCAGAGACACCCACAGTATGCCAGACAAGGATGGTTATGTGAAGACATAAACCAGAAGAAAGGTCAGAGCCTAGCAGGTGATCCTTGGGCTGAGGATGTGTTAGAAAGTCTTTGATGTTACTAAGGCCATGGGCCATGGAGAAAGCAAGGTACACCTTCAGCAATGACCTAGGAAGAGTCATTGCCCCCGCTTTCAGGTGAGGAAGTAGGAGGGCCAGCTCATTTCTAAAGGTCTTCATGTTCTATAAATCACCAATTTCAAAACACCTCACATTTCTGTAGCTCTTCACAGCTCATAAAGTACATTACCTCATTTCATGCTGCAGCACTAAAGGCAGAACTTGGCAGAGTTCAGAGCTGACCTTACTCTTCTTAGTGACTTGTCAATGGGAATGCAGAACTCAGGGCATTTCTGTGATTTTGTTTCTCAATGCTTTCTCCAGTAGCTTGTCTTCTGCCACTAAAAGAGAGACTGGAAGAGATTCTGGGGGATAAAATGATTCCTTTTTAAGAGTTCTCACATGTACATTTCAAAAGGTAAGCCACTGTTCCAACCTGTCCTTGACACCATAATGTCTAGAGAACAGGCAACCAGGATAGATTTAATAATGTATATAATACTTTTGACCACAGAGTCTGAATCTAGAGTATAAAGAAAGAATTTCTGATGGAGATAGTCTGGAGAAATGGAGTCAAAGAATACTTAGCTCCTTTAACCTGGAATTTGAGTTGATTTTACAGTTGCTTCCAAAGGGCCTTGAAGACACTGGAAAGCTAATGTTTTAGATTTTAGCTGAACTTGGCTGAGTGACCCAGAAATGTTAATGAATATCTCTGAGTCTCTATGTCCTTATCTGTAGCATTGAATTGGACTGGGTGATCAGTATAATACCTTCATCTTATTTCTTCATTCATTGAGTGCTCACTGGTTGATCAAATAGCCTGTATCTTATGATGTAAAAGACAAAGGAAGATAACAAGAATTGTTATTTAAAATTAAATGTGTGCACAACCCTAGAATCCCAAGACGATGAAGCTGAAGGAGACTCATGAATTCTTGGGTAGTTTTTGTCACATCTCAAGTAAAACTTGAAATATGTGCATCCACACATGTGAACATGCCTTCAGCTCAACTTTAAGTGGAGAGATAGACAGACACAGCAACAGCATATGTGGTAAGGAATAATGTTGCTCAGCAATCATCTGTATAGGGCAAGCACAAGCTAGGCAATTCTTCCTTCCTGATAGCAGAATCAAAGAATCTACAGCATAACTGCATAAAGCTTACACCAGATCTGAAAGAAAATGGACGTGGGGTGGCATTTCATCATCAGAGAGAGAGCAAATAGAAGCAGGCTTAAGGGCTCAGAATTAATTTGAATTTCTTAGAACATAGAGAGATGAGAAGGATGCAAAGCAGCTAGAGATGCAGACAGGAAGCAGACCATGGAAAACCAAATTAGCTCAGCCAACACAATGAAGGCTTGTGATCAGGAACTAATATGACCAGTCTGAATTCAGTAAATGTCACTCTGGTTGCCATAGGGACTATAGACAGGGAGAAACACAAAAGATTCAAAACTTCACTATAAGCATAAAAATATCTACATTATTGTAGATTTTGGATCATTATTAAAGATGTGTCTGTGGAGATATAGAGGAAGCTATGACTTTAATAGCTTTATTGGAATGCTATGTACAATTCATTTATTTAGCAAACATTTATCTAGTTTTTCCTAGAACCAGTCTCTGCTCTGAGCACTTAGAAATATTTAATTATCAAGCTAAATCTGTGAGCTTGGTACTACTATGACCCCAAATAACAAATACAGTAAGTGATACCTAGAAAGGCTGGAACAATCAGCCAACCTTTTATAGCTAGTAACAGGCTTTCTCTCCCTCAAGCCATGTCCAGAATCCCCTGAAACTGCACTGACACACATAACCCCAAGAGTACTGGCTTAAGTCATGCAATGTATTTCCATATTGGAAATAAAACAGATTATGGGAAAGAACAAAGATTATTGGAGAGCTTGCTAATCAAGCTTCCTGTGGTACCATGGTGGACAATCCTGTCAGGAACTGGGCAAGTAGGTATGGACTAAAGGACACAGTCGTAGCTGAAAACTGAAACTTGGAAGGCAAGCTGTCTGTGTAAATGGCAATGGTCACAAAGAGTGGCCAGCATAGCCCATTACTGTTACTGAATAGCATAGCTCAGGTGGAAAGATAAGAAGGTGCCCTCATTGCACATCTGGTTTATGTTGCAGGCTAAGAACTGTTTTGTTTCCTATGGATCATTGCAAATCCATGGTTGTGAACTAGTGTTCATCAGTGTCCAGAAATACACAGAGAGATTCAAATGAGAAACTGATAGGAAATGAGACTTTGGTAGAAAACCTATAATAAGGAATTGAGGAAGTTGTAACCTCTTGCATCCTTTAAAAAGCCTGCTTAATATGATCATGGTATTATAGAACTTAATTTTTACAAGGCATTGAATCTGTAATTTGGTTAAACTCATGTTTTTACATTTCTTTTATTAAATCCTAGTAGAAATTAATAGCTGAAAAAATAGGGCTTAAAGTAGTTTTGCAGCTATAAGTTAAAGCTTGAAAACTGATCTACAAATAATTATAATATACTCTGAAAACTTAAACGGTGTTTTATATTTTCAAGCCCAACAAACCACAATATACTTTATATAAGGCAAAAAGTAATCTTCACCAGCCTGGTATGCCACTTTTCTATCCAATGTTATCCTATTTGTCTATTTAATGCTTTGCCTTGCCTATAATAAGATAGGAATTTATTTCTTATGTTTAATTGAAGCAGAGTAACTGTTTTTGGTGACCTGGTACATGTGTGTGAGTGTAGCGTTAAGTCAGGGTATGGCCTATTTCCATCTCTTTAGATATGAAGCATTTGTGCTTAATGCATACAGATTCCTCTTTTCTGGTTCTCTTTTATTGATTAAATTTCTCATTTCACAATTACACTTGTACACACACACACACACACACAGTTTATTCAAATTATTCTCACGTTCTACTCTCTTATGCCCCACACCTGTTTGTATCACACCTTTTCCTTCTAAACCACTTTCATGTGTTCATGCCTCTCTGTTTTATTTTGTGACATGTCCCCCCCCCTCCCCTTAAACCTAAACCAAAGCCATCTCAGTGACCTGGGATTAAAACCAAACTCCGAAGTTTGGTGGACTCCCTATCATGAACACAGATGGATACTATGTACAGGCCTGTCTTCTATAAGTTGCTTGCCAAAAGTTTGTCAGTCAGTGGTAGAACCCCAAGTATTCTTCCCTACATAACTGACTCCTGACTTAGTCAGTCTTATGTGAACCAAGTATAGTAACCACATCTACTGTGAGTTCATGATTGTAATGGCTGTGTGATACCTAGAAGGCCATTTTCCCAATCTTTTAGCTTTTATATTCACATCAGTAAGTAAATAATATTAGCCGAAATATTCATCAATTTGTGAATAGACAATAAAAACTTTGAATATACACACAAAGAGTTTTATTAGTATGTAAAAAATAATGGAGTTAGAAAATATGCAGAAAAATAGATGAAGCTGAGAAAAATTATACTGAATAAGTTAACTCAAACACAGAGAGACATGACCTCACTCAGATGTGGATTCTAGGTTTAATTCTTTGTTATTGTGTGTTCAACTTGGAGCACAGGAAGCTAGAAGAGACAATAGGAGTGGACATTAAGAGAACTAGATTATTAGAATGTGCATGAAATGATAAGAGAGAGGAAGGATACAAAAAGCAGAAAAGTTAAAGCAGGGGAGAAGGTGAAAGATGGAGGATATGAGGGAATGGGAGGCATAGTTAGTAAAAATGAATGGGATGTGATAATTACTAACTTTTAACCCAAATAAGATTTATAATTAAGTCTAGTGGTGGCACATGCCATTAATCCCACCACTAGGGAGGCAGAAGCAGATGAATAGCTATGAGTTTTAGGCCTGCTTCGTCTACAAAGCAAGTTCCAGGACAGGCAGGAGTGTTACAAAGAGAAACCCTATTTTGAAAAACCAAAAACATTTTAATTAGTTAATTAATTAAAATTTATATTAAAATATTAGAAGAGAGATACTCTGTAGCAAGAGTTATCTGGCCCTATCAGGCCAGAGGTCCAGACCTGCCTGTGCCTTCTTTTGCCCCTAAAATGACTGAGATGCTTATATTAATTTCATCCTGCTTGACCTATGTCTTAGGCATATTGCTAGCTAGCTCTTTCATCCTAATTCAACCCATTTCCATTAATCCATTCTTGCCACATGGCCTGTGGTTTACCTATATCTTTGTTACATCTTGTATCATGAGCTGCTGGATCATCTCTGTCTCCACCCTCCTTCTACCTGTGCTTCAATTTCCCCACCTATGGTGCTTGGCATAGGCCAAAACAGTTCCTTTATTTAAAAATGATATTCACAGCATATAGAAAGACATTCCCACATAACTTTCCCTTTTCTGTCTAAACAAAGGTTTTAATTTCAACATAGGAAAATTATATAACAAAACAGCTATTAAGCAAGAATTATAGTTACAATATCTAGTCTATTTGTATTTAACAAAATTAAAGAAAATATTTTATCATTTATGTTATCCTTCATAAGGAGTCTCAAGTTTCATATTTAATATACTCTTTAAAATAACTAAGAAAAATTTTACCTATAACTATCAAATCTTCAACTACATCAAGACCACAGAAGAATATAATATTATCCAAAAAGCAGGAAGTGTAAGCAACTTCCAAAATCTAGAAATGACAGAGATGACACCCGTCTGCCTGGACAGTCACCCAAAGTTCCTTTGTAACATTGGGCATCCATCTTTAGCCTACAGCCCAGAGTTTCTGGCAAATCTTTCAGTGATGCAGGAAATCTGGCATAGTTCATCAGTAACTTCTCTTTGTGTCTTGAAAGTTGTCTGGCAATTTCCTCTGAAAAGTAGGAACCAGAAGGACCATCTCAGCTTATTCTGCCAAAGTTCACAGGTCACTTTCCTATGGGTCCTGCATGTTCAGTTTACAAAGCATATTGTTAAGCAGTCAATACAAAAATAGTTTCTTGTCCAGTGATTAACTGTTGACACAAACAGAGTAAAATCCACATAAAGTTTCTTCAATGCCCATTCTCTTGGAGTAGATTGGTGCTGCCAGGAGCAGACCTCTCTCTGTTCAGAAAAGTCCAAGTTCTTAAAAATATTTTAAATGTCATATTCTTTAGGTCTGTGAAGTATTTGAAGATTGCCTATCCAATTGAAATATATCTTTGTATACCTAAAAATCTAACTAACATGACAATAAATTTGGTTATTATAGATGACTATTAATCTGCATTTCTTAATTATACAATTTAAATGAGTTACATAAACATTTACCTCAATCAAAAGTAAAAAAAATTCATATAGCATAACAAAATTGACCTTAAATTTGTATCAATAAACCAAAATCCATCTATCTTTCTTAATTATTCCAATATCATATTCCCTTTTTCTTCTTAGAGATTGACTATGATCATTAACCATTTATAATAAAAACAAATATTTATAAACAATATTTTGAAATTTTGGCCATATATTTCCATTACTACTTCCTGCTGGTTGAGGGGCACTGGCAATCTTATGAGTTCTTGAGACTGAATTATCTTAGTTGCAGCCTTAAAGATAATGTGGCCATCCCTTTCCATCAGAGATTTTCAGGAGGTCTTGGTTAACCAAACCATAATAGCCTAGAAGCAATCCACAGGTTTTCATCTTCTGTAGAAACAAAATCAGAGCCTCTTTTCCAAAGCAACATATCCTTAGACACAAATTTCAAAGTGAAGATACCTTTAAAATATATATGTTTGTTTAACTTATTAGCCTTTGCAATCAATTATCTTTCTGCAGTTAGTTCATTAAAAGATAAAAAAAATTAAAAGAAAACACAATAAAAACCATAATCCAGACTCTTTGTGTTTTTGCCATCTTTACATGGCTTTTTATATTTTTTCATCTATTTTTAAGGGTTTTTTCTACCCTTTTTCTTTTTTCTTCCAGTCTATGTATTCTTTTTCACACACATTTTAACCCATTGAGCAGTTTAATCCATCTGAATCTGTTTTATTATATATTTTTAAAATCATTTTCCACAAAAGCTTTTAAAAGGTTAGCACTGCTTTGACTGCTAACACTGCCCCATTTAGTGGCTTTTCAGCAAGGTGGAGGTGCCAGAGCCATACTTACCTTTCCAATTCTGGGAAAGCAATATTAAATACTGTGAACTTTTTACCACCCTAAATCTGGGGAATCTAAGGATCCACATGATCAATTAGAGCACCAGCAATGCCTGCTGCTTACTTCATTTAAGTGTTTCGCAATAGGGTCTCTTAAAGAGCCACACAGTTTTTGCCAATAATGCTGAGTCAGGAAGCTACTTAAAGAAGCTGTGTCTGCTTACTGCTAGCAAACAAAGCAATTCCAGAATATCCTGCTACCAAGAACCCATCTTTGACTCTGTTTCCCCGTTGTTCAATATAAACAAACCTTAAATTTATCATATGCAGTTTGTTACTTATACTGAATCTTTAGTGAGACTTCAGGAACTGGCCTTGGTTTAAGCTGCCTGCTGTAGACATGCCATGTTTAAATTCAAGCTTGATTACCAAGGTGGCTCTGTATCATGACCTACTTCAGGGACACAGTTCTGGAAGCCATTTTTGGCTCTGTTTTTGTGCTCTATCACCCCTTTAAAGCTTTCTCTGGCCCCACATTGGGCGCCATCTGTAACAAGAGGTTTCTTGCCCCATTGGTCCAAATTTCCAGACCTGCCCATGGCCACCTTCCTCCCCCCCAAAAAAAAATGACTCAAAAGCTTATATTAAGTTCATCCTGTTTGGTCTCTGTCTCAGGCATATTACTAGCTATCTCTTTCATCTTAATTCAACACATTTCTGTTAATCCATTGTTACCACATGGCTTATGGCTTAACTACATCTTTGTTACATCTTGTATCATGAGGTGCTGGATCGTCTCTATCTAACTCCACCCTCCTTCTACCTTTGCTTCAATTTCCACACCTATTGTGCCTGGCATAGGCCAAAACAGTTTCTTTATTTAAAGAAAGATATTCATAGCATATAGAAAGACAATCCCACATCAATACTCTGCATGACCATATATGTTGGTGCTCCTATACACTATGGATATCTATATAAAAATTCCAGTCCCAGACATGGAATGCCTTGATGTCTCTGTATAACTTATTGTTTGGGGAGGTTCTAAGCTCTTCACCACCAGAGCATATGATAAACCTTCATTACTGAAGACACCACATACTTTGGTGTAATACACAAAAAAATCAAGTATTTACAATATTGAAAGGTACAAAGCTGGCTTGTGGAGAAAAAAAGACGACAATCAACAGTGTTACCAAGGTGTAAATCCTCTTAACTACAATACAACATGCCCTAAAATTGACCACACTTCTGCAATGGTGGTACAATTGTTTTGAAGGCAACCAACTGTTCTCTAATTGTATTTAAGGTCCATCACACAGGACAAAATTCATGTCTGGTACTTTAAACTTATTCAGAATAACATGGCTAGAAATGTCATAGGCTTTAAGGATTTATTTAGTTATTGATAAAATATATTACAGTTTAAACTATAACTATATTTATGAACTATAGAACATTAGAATTCATATAAAATAATTTTTTAAAAAGGTCACTTTTAAATACCTGTATTAATAAGTTAGAGAATAAACACATTACTAAATCAAGAACCCAGCAATTTAGGGTCATTTACAGCAGGCTTAGCTAAAAAAAAAAAAATTGTGTCCTGGTCGGAGTAATATTGCTAAGTAAAGGAGAAATGAACTACAGTACAAAGGCCCTGCTGCTTCCTATAAAAAAGAGAACAAAGTCTCCCAGTTATTCTCATCTAATTTTTTATAAAGCCTTGTCCAACAAAACAAACTAGGAATATACAAAGAACAAGGCATTCTTTTTCTACCAATGTAACCAATTTACCACAAACCCATCTTATTCTACACTCATTGAGTAGATGTTAATAAAAACTTACAACATCTTCCAAAAGACTCAAAAGTATACCTGTGAGGGGACTAGAAAAATTCTCAATCATGTACCTAGAATTATATACAGAAGGAATTATACTTCAACTCCTTATAATCACTATATTAACCACTGCCTCAATTATAACTTGATACTGATGAGAAATTATAACTACATTGATGAGAAAAACAAACTGAACAATATTTTCAAGGTCAACTGATGAAATGAATAATAGACAACTCGGTTAAATTTTTTGTTTGCTTTTATTTCTTTATTTTGGCTTTGGTTTTCTCTTTTTAATAGAAAGAAAGAATATAAAATATGAAGTAGAATGGAATGAGAGAGGAGTCTGGGAAGAGTTTGGGGGAGGAAAATAATATGACTAAAATATATGGTATGAAAAAAACAAAAAATGTAAAAACAGGGGATTTAATTAGAATAATATTTATTTTAACATTGTTTATGTTACGTTTTTCCCCCTAAGAACATTGTTTTTCAATTTTTCTCATGATACTTTAAAGTTTATTTTACTGTTGCTTTTTTCAATTGTACTTGAATATCCAAGCTTAAAACACTATATTGATTGATAATAAACTCACCAATAAAGAGCTACCATCAAAAATAATAAAAAATTCTACTTGGGAACAAAAGACATGTTACAATATGGCTCTGTAAATCCTGCTAATAGGTATAAAATTTCTTGATTTTCAGTTACCACATCTTTAGAAGGGAACCTTGCCGACTAAGAAGGTACTCAGATCTGAACACTTTCTGATTCATTTCTTCACAATTTCAGTACATGAGTTCCTGGAGAAACTGAAAGTCTCTCTGAACAAAATCTTTACACTACTTAATTTTTTTGTAAGAATTTTGTCTCTTTCTTCTAATAACCATCGCAGTGTTGTTCAACCAGATGTCTATCCAGAATCCCCTGGCAGAATTTTATATCAACACATTCAGATCACTGGTTTCAAGCATTTATCCTAGATCTTTGGAATAATAATTTCCATGGTATAAAGGTGTGTATGGGATTAAAAATGCTCCCAAATGTTTCTCCTAGGCACCTCAATTAATGAATTGTTGTTCTAAAGTGCTTGCTCATAATGTGGTTTGTGTTCTATAAAAACCCATAAAACTTGTATATACTTTAGTTTACAAATGTTCACTTCTAAGAAATGGTTCCTAGGGAAATGATCATAAACAACATGTTTATGAAGACATTAAATGCATCTCTCCTTATAAATAGAAAACCAAGAGGGAGAGAGAAAGAGAGAGAGGGAGAAGGAGAGATGAGTTGGGGTGTTTCCAACAGCACCACACTGGGCACCAAGAAAAAGATGAAAATGTGATTATCAGTACAAGAAGTCCTAAAACAGGGTGCTTGTTTTAACCATGTTTATAAAAGATTATAAGAATTGTGCTGTACTGCTTCAGTTGGTAAAGTTTTTGCCTAGCATGCAGATGACTATCCCCTGTGAAGATAGTATCCCTGGATACTATCACCAGTGTCATGTGTAATCAGGTATAATGATGCATGCCTAGGATACAGAAATTCTGAAAGTAGAGGTAAGAAGCTTATAGTCATTCTTGGCTACATAAAATTTAAGGGCAACCTAGGCTACATGAGATCCTGTTTCTTGAAAAAAACTAATATAAAAAGAATGTTCATGATAGTGCTTTTGTTATTTGAGGAAGTAACTGTAGGAATATGTGCAGCATATTAGCAGTGTCTTTAACTGAGTATTAACATCAGAGTTTGTTTCAGTGCATTTCATATTTTTTTCTTATCTTTTATTAAGCACATAAGTTTTTTTTAATTATTTATTATGCATACAGTCTACAGAAGAGGGTACCAGATCTCACCATAGATGGTTGTGAGCCACCATGTGGGTGCTGGGAATAGAACTCAGGACCTCCAGAAGAACAGTCAGTGCTCTTAACCTCTGAGCCATCTCTCCAACCCGCACATAAGTTTTATATCAAACCTCAAAAGCAATTTCTTTTGGCATGATTTAGACCCAAACTATGACCATAATCTAAAACTCTCCAGATCATAGTTCTCCTCTAATAGACATTCCTTGGTCATCGTCAACCAACTATTTCAGAGGGAATATCTGTCTGTGGAGAGCAGGCTGGAAAAGCACTGGCTAGGTTGTCTAATGGATGACTTTTCATGTGTTCTTCACAATAATCATAGGTGATGTAAGATAGGAATAATCTCATTTTGCATATGAAGAAAATGTGATTTAACTATAGTAAGTGTCCAGAAGTCAAATAAAATATGGAAAAAACTGAAAACAAATTAATGTATGCATACTTCACAGATCTATGTATTGTTTTCTTCCTGTTATTTTTAGATAGTCTTGCTACAGAGTTCAGGTTAACCTGGAACTCACTATATAGCCCAGGCTGACCTTGAAATAGCAATCCCCATGTCACAGCTCCCCACAATCAAAGTAACAAGATTATAGACATGTGTTTCTTACAACTGCATGTTAACCTATAACAATCTGCAAAATTTTAATTCAACATAAAAGAAGAAAATACTTGATAACAGGGATTCACACGTAAGGCTCTCAGGTCTAGTTGCACCTGCTCAGCAGTAGCAGTGCTTACTTGACCCTAGGAAGCTGCTCTGTGGCCCTTCTTCTCAGAACTCACCCATTCAGGCTCCTCAGTGACTTTACTGGAACTTTGCAAAACACAGTCTGCAGTCATCTGCTGCAAAATTGTTGAAACCACGCCTGAAGACCATTTGCTAGGTCTGCCAGGAGCAGCCAGGGGCAGCCTGCTGGTTTCCTTGCCAAAGAGTAGCAAAGGAAAGAAGGTAAGAGTCAATGGGCATTTTGCCTACCAAGAACTCTGGGAATGGACGCTCCATAGATATGCAAATTGAACTCTGTGTAATTTGTGCTTTTCAATAACCTCAGCATGTGTTGGACGTGTACAAAAAGAATTATAAAATAAAATTTCAGACAAAAGGGAGAGTCAGAACATAGAAAGAAAAAGAATTGGTTTATTCCACAAGCCAAACAACAGGTCATCATAAATTCGCCAGCTATTAGCTCTTCAGTTGCTTGGAACAAAGAGATTGAAATGAAATGGTTATGTGGGAGCTGCAGAATTACAGTTAACTGTGAGATGGCTGGCCTGTTTCCACTTGGCCAAACAGACAGATCAGAAGATGGGCCAGAGGACTGCCTTGTGACATGTGCCATCTCACTGGGACAGCCCCCATCAGTTTGCAAACTAGCCACAGCTCTTCCATATGTTCAGGAAGCCACTGAGAAATTTTCTTTTAAGTAAATCATAGAGTTAAAAAATATCCAACTGGGGTTTAGGATAATAGCTCAGTGGTAGTGTGCTTGTCTCACATATGCCAACCTTGAGTTTGATCTCTAGTCAATTGAAAACAAACAAACAAACCTACTGTGTTTTAAGTGGCTACCAGATAATTTAAAGTTACAATTCTCTCCATAAAGACCACTAAGAGAAACAAGGTACAAAATGGAGACTTGAAGTAAACGTAAATAAATATGAAACCACACACGAGGGCAGGAAGAAACAAGCTGAAAGAGGAGATAGTGCCAGAGCTTGTACCAACCAAAGCTGTTCTCATGTCCTGCTACCATTGGTCTGTCACCCCCACCAGCAGCCCCGTTATGGGTATTTCTTCAAATCCAAAAGCAGATATCTACCCAAGAACAGCATTAGTGGCCAGCCAGGAATTCTTTGGTAGTGTGAAGATGCCTGGGACACTGTCTCTGTCTCAGATAATATCTTTCTCAATAACCATGCTTGTATATATATTTTTTAGTTGTTCTTTAGTTTTTCCATCCTAACAAAGTCTGAAGTCTTTAACAATGAAGACTGGAGTTCAGTGATGGATCCGAAATGCCAAGTACTGGACCTGGTCCATGTGAACTATTCTGATGACATTTACAAATGACTGGGTGAGTTTTAAATGAATGGATGGATGAATTGATGGATGGATGGATGGATGGATGGATGAATGGATGGATGGATGGATGGAAACCAGGCATGCTACTTCTCACACTTGTTAAGTTAGCACTTCTTACTTCTATTTTGCAAGTGAAAGAAGTAATAATACCCCCTCCCCCAAAAGAAACTAGTCTGACTTTTTATCTTGTAAAACAGCATCTCTTAAAGGTGATGTCCAGCCTCACAAGCAGAAGGAAACAAAGACTGGGATTGATTTGAGCAGTAAATAAATGAATAAAGAAAAAAATTGAAGCAGAACCATTGAGAAGTTGAGGCAAAGCCAAAGCACTTATGCTTAGGAAGAATAAGGCTTCAGCTTAATTTGAAAAATGAGTAACAAGTTTAGGGCAAGCATAAGACAGAAACCTGTGATGTCAGAGTAGCATTTAATCTGGACTTTCGGATGGATTCTTAAATCCTATTTGGCTTTGTCAGTAGGTGGAAATGGGGTTGGTGATTTGCAAACTGGACAAGGTCATCCTGGAAGTCCTGATGCAAAGGAAGTTCCACAGAAATTTGATAAATAAAAAGACAAGCTCAGAGATTTTGCTATTTGCATCTGAAAAAAGAAAGAGACCAGATAGTTTTGCTTAAGTGAAGTAAAACAATCTCCCTCTTAAAGACATGAGTCCCATGGACTCTGCCTGCCATAATTTTTAGAGTAATATGATTTTTGACAAATTCATTAAGCAATAAGACATGACAGATTGTAAATGGCTCTCCTGCTAATTTATGTCCATCTTATTGTTAGGCATCCGGCCAAAGCTTCCTCCTATCTGAGAGCAGTGATATAAATTGTCATTGTATAGCCACAGTCTAGAATAATTGAGAGGATCAGAGAGTGATCGAACTGCAGAATTCCTCCACTCAGAGAACAAGAATTCAATCCTGTATGCAGGTATTAATTTCATCAAGTGCCCACTTCAAAACAGTTGCTGCCCTTGAAGAATGTTTAGCAGGGTTTAGGAATGTTCATGTCACACACACTGTGATTATCCTTATGTTCAAAGTAATAAGTTGTTTTTAACAAGCACAGAAAAACAAATGATTGTTTCTAACCACAGATTTGAAGGGAGAATTCCAGAAAAGCTTCTAAAAAGAAAGGACCTCTGAACTTACTATGAAGATAAATATAGGCATTGTTCAATAAAGAACTGTTGGTGTGCACTGCAGTAAGACTTGGGGATGTGGGGAACTATGGTATGTTCATAGAATTTAAGCAACCTTTGGCTCTGAAGTAGATTAGAAGGCAAGAGAATACATTTTGATAGATATGAAGCTCTTATCTCTAGAAGGCATGGGAAAGCGTTTTTACCGGGCACCATCTATTCATCTCCATTGCCATTGCTGTTCCAGTAATTACTGCAACACAGGAATATTGGAGACTGCTCAATAACAACAGCTAACAAGGAAGATATATACCCTGAGGAGATATACTATTCTCATCATTTAGGCAGCAAACAATAAATTTTTAAAGGGACCAATGTATATTGATAGCCATGGTCAGAGTCATTCTTTCAGTTGTTCTGATCAGTCTGCACTACTGCACAAGACTGTGGCTTTTGAGAGACTATTCTGAGTAAGAAGTATTTACAAACCTATTGTCTTAAAAACAGCTGTGATGTAATCTCTTCTACACATCTGCACACTTACTCAGGAACTTGAAATCCCACAGGAGCCAAGACACCAGAGTTTTATTCTAGCCTCTCACTGATCAGTAGCATAGCCACAAAGACATCATACTTGTCTATGTTGCACCATTGTAGCTGAGATGATGTATGTGAGACTCCTGGTACAAGTGAGTCCTCTGCATGTTCTATTGAAACTGAATGACTCTCAATCATGAGAAACAAGCAAAGTCCAAAAGAAAATGCCTAAATATGTTGAAGAATAGCTTCAGTTTCAAAGAAAATGTGCCATAAAATTGTAAAAATAATATCTTGGTCTTGTGAGATTGCTGGGATTTGGAGTGGTGTCATTGCTGTTGATCATTTGACTTGGTCTGGTTATCTTCAGCCTCTGGAGGTCTCATGTGAGGTTCTCTGTTCTATACCAATACTGTTGGTGAAGCTGGCATGTTTTATTAGTCTTCTTCAGTCTTCAGAGAGAGGCAGGTCCCAGGAGTTTTGTTGCATGTGTACGTAGCTTTGGAAGAAATATGTATACTCCTGGGGGATTTTCTGACAAGATTCAGATATTCTTCCTCCCTACTGGGGAGACTTTGCAGGGAAGGCTTCCTATCACCTCCCTAACTAAAAGGAATAAGGAGTGTGAAGAATATTGGTGTTGGCTTCAGGAGCTTCTGGTTATCTTCAGCCTCTGGAGGTCTCATGTGAGGTTCTCTGTTCTATACCAATACTGTTGGTGAAGCTGGCATGTTTTATTAGTCTTCTTCAGTCTTCAGAGAGAGGCAGGTCCCAGGAGTTTTGTTGCATGTGTATGTAGCTTTGGAAGAAATATGTATACTCCTGCAAAGTCTCCCCAGTAGGGAGGAAGAATATCTGAATCTTGTCAGAAAATCCCCCAGGAGTATACATATTTCTTCCAAAGCTACGTAAACATGCAACAAAACTCCTGGGACCTGCCTCTCTCTGAAGACTGAAGAAGACTAATAAAACATGCCAGCTTCACCAACAGTATTGGTATAGAACAAACCATGAGTTTGGAGCTCATCCCTGTCACCTTAGAGGCTCTTGGCACATTAAATTCACTGAGCCTCAGTCTGCTTATCTAAAAAGTAAATAATGGAACCATATGTTTGTTCCTATTTTTTTTTTCACTAAGTGATATAACTTAACGGAATGCACCTCACAAACTGTAAAACATCACCAACTGTGAGTACTAAAACACTCATCATGATTAATTACAGTGATAGAGTATAAGATCCTTACTATTAGTTAATGCCTGTGTGTCACCACTGTCCTTGTCCTTTGGGATACACAATTTATTCTCCAATGGTTCAAATAGGGAGATGTTAATAAGCTCCTACTTAGATCTGTGTGGGTTTATTTAAGAAAATTAAAGGGGGATAGTGACTTTCCAAAAGGCCAGCAACGCTAGAAACAGTAACTGTCTCTACTAGAGTTCTGTGAAGACTGGAACTTTGTGGGAAATGAAGTCAGGAAGAGGGATGCAGCAATCACTAGGTATATGTCACAGAAATACAGACTTCTACCCAACAATCTTTCATTGGTAGAACTCATTCCTAAAACAGTCAGCAAGTTACTGAAAAGAAGCAATTCATACTATCAAATATTCAAAGATGCTGTGGACATCTTTTATCCCCTGTATTCAATTCTTCCTAATGTTTTGTGACTGGTTTCCTTTAGGCAAGATTCTAAGTCATCCAAGGATATCTTCAAATCTTTTACATCCTAGCTGTGTGGTCTTTGTGATTGGTTGTGCCTTTCAGAAGCTCAGTTTTCTCATCTGGAAATGGAAGCCTTTAAAAAGTCAATTCCATAAGCTAGCCTAAGTGTCTGGCAGGACTGTTCATCAGTGCAGCACTTCCCAAGGCAAATACTTCATAATAGGAATAGTGTTTTTCCTCAGACCCTCTCATGACCACTTTCCATTTCTCTGCTTCTCAGTACTAAAAACAAGGTGTGGAAATATCACCCTCCTCCATCTTTGAGCTGTTTGATAATTTCCCCTTCTTTTTCTGGTTCTAATTTTTTGTGCTTGATTCTTTTGTGATATTTGTAGGATTTCTCATTGCTATCTTTAAAAGAAGTTTTCTTCTCTCAACTTCAGTGTTATTATTGTATTGTTTGGATAGGATGTATCCTAACCATTTATATTATTTTCCCAAAAATATGCCCCTTTATTCTTACCTTAAATATATACACATCACCCATTTGTTTAAATCTAAAAATAAAAGTCTTACTTCTTAACTCTTGCATTGAATAAATCATGGGGCTGTAAATATATACATATATATAATAGTATATATATTCAGAATATATCTGAAATCCATCTGCTTTCCTCTGTGTCCATCAGTATCCGTCCTTTGTGAGTCACCAACAGGTTTTGCCGACAGCACTGTAATAAATCCCCATATGGTATCATTGCCTCTTGTCTGTCTCCACCCAACTTCATACTATAGTTAGAATTTTTGTTCTAAAGAAAATATTTTGTCACACCTCCTTTCAGAAAAATCTCCCCAATGACTCCTGTTACTTTTATTGGAAAGACCATACTCTTACACGCTCGGAAGACTCCTTATGTCTTAACTAATGCCATTAGCCAGACACTCATCTACATGAGCCATCCTTTTTCTATAGTTTTGTTCTCTTTCATTTTTTCAGTTTTTTGATTTTTTTATTATGAATATGCAAGTCATATTTTTATCCATGTACCCCCTTGTTCAAACTCCCTCCCCCCTCCTGCCACTCCCAGTCACTCTCTCTTCTCCCCATCACTTTATCTCCTCCCCAGCAAGGGCAGGAGGTTCCAAGTTCCCAAGATGGCTTAGTTCAGCATTGACTCCTAGCAGATCTGCTTTCCTCTCCCCAGAATCAAGACTGGGTCAGGGAGGAGCCCCTTTCTAAGTTCCCAAACTCCCCAACTTTCACTCACCAGACAGGACCCTTTACCTTTGAGTTGCACTTGGCTTTATAATTCTCTTTCCATTTCCACTTCTAGCTAGATACCACACCTTCAATTTTCTGAACATTAAAATGTGGTGTAGCCGGCATCTATTCTGCTGTTATGCCTTTTCAGTTTGGAGTCTCTGACTCTGTGAAGGAAAGATGTACACTGAGAGTTGATGGTATTTTTAACATTTTGTCTAGCCTCTGACATTTCTGAATAAGCAATTTTAGCCCAGAGAGTTTCTATCTTATCTTCATTTTTTTTCAATTTTATCTATGAGTCTAAAATTATCTTCCAATTACACAGAAAAATATATGGATTTACATATGACTTTGATCTTATAGACATTAAAGTGGTGCCATAGCTCTAAGTTACAAATGCAATGCTAGAGCTCCAATCTACAAAGAACCTTGGGATTCCACATATAGGTCAATTGGTGTGAAATGTAACAACCCACACTTTCAGAGCACTTTGGAGAAGTAAGCACAAAGTTGTTTTTGAAGTGAAATGATCAATACATTTTTCTTGCTACATATTATAGCTTCTCATTGATGGAAAGTCCTTTCGGCTGTTCACATATGTACTCATAAGACAAATAAATTATCTTACTGTTCTTGGACCCACTTGTTAGTGCTCCTCCTTTTTTATATGCATGGAGTTTTCCATTAGACCAAATCATAAGTGTTCACATTTCTGTAAATAACACAACTCAGCCAGAAAGACATGGACTGGATATATTGACATTATCTTTCATGGTCTCAGTTTTCACCCTTTCCCTCTAGCTAGGATTCCTTATTCCATAAAAATTAATTTGACTAAATAAAGTTTGTTCATACACAAAGAATATATGTTTTAATAATTAAAGTTCTTATATTACAGAGTTAGTGTTTGACCAGTTTTTCTCAGACTAGTCAGAACAAAATAGATTATCTTTATAACCCTGCATAGTAGTTCATGGAAAGACTGTGGCCTAATATCATATAAAGGAAGCATGGCTAAGCTCTAGTTATTGTTGGTGAGTTGTTAAAAGAAGCTCCATTTTCTACTCCAAAAGCCCAGGCTGATTCTTATCCTTTGCATTGTTTCATATATCAAGAGTAAATAATCATTAAGCTTTTCTATAATCATGAAGCAAACAAACAAATTTTCAGTTGTCAAAATGCATTAAATACTGCACAACCCAATTTGTAACACAAGTAGAGATGCTGGAAGACTTCTTGGAAATTTGGGGAAGGGGAATGCAGAAAAAAATAGACATTTTCCCCAAACAAGAGAAATGTCTTAACATGGTAACAGAGGTATGAATAGACACTGTATAATCACAAGAAGGGATACAAATATATAGGATAAAAAGCAATGGGAAATAAACACACTGAAATGATAACATTTGTAATGAAAATACAAAATTAAAATCTATATAACTTATGTTGGCTATGGTGGTGCATGACTATGATTCCAACACTCAGCAAGTGAAAGAAGCATGATGAGTTCAAGGTTATTCTTAGCACAGTGAGCTTAAGGTCAGCCTGGGATACAAGACCATACATATATATATGCAGATTTATGTGTGCTAGTGTGTTCTACATATAGCTTACTGGTTGCTTTTGAAGGACTTTCCCTCTCATTGGATTCAGCTGTATTGAGGAAAAATGCACTGCCTGGATATTAATATTCTTGTTAATTTTTAATGCAGAGAACTAAGTAAAAAGGTTTAGAGGGTATTTATTGTTCATTTCCTATGAGCACCCAGAACAGCAGATGCTCTGATTACACAAGCCTACAGAGCCTACATAACTCTCTTAGTAAATGCAACTCTGCTTCCTTTTCCATGATGAAGAGACTTTGGGCAAAAGGGTTAAGACACATTTCCAAGTCACAGAGTACTTAAGCTGTAGCTCAGTCTAGATCTTTCAAAATCAATAATCTAAGCCTTTGTCATTCACAGCTTCACATGAATCTTCAAAGATGATGACAGTGGTGAGTAAAGGTAGAAGTAATTTCTTAAATTTTAACATTCATCTCCTCTCACCTTTGGAAATCCTACCCAACAAAGCTGTTCATAAAAGGAAAAAAAATCACCAACTAACTAATTGTCAAAGTTATGGTTGCTTTAGTAAGCTGAAATGAAGGCCATGCCCAAGGCTAAAAGGTTAATACTTCTTCCTTTTTTCTGAATGCTTACAATATGGTCCAATATATAGTATGGTAAGTCACATCAAGACAATGAAAGAGACAACCATTCATTCACATGTCCAGACCTCAAGAGGAAGTTATGGCTAGCTAACAGCAAAGAAGGCAAAGCACAAAGTAAAGATGGAAGCATTTGTCTAGAGAAAGTCAAAATCCTTTTCAATAAGGCTGTAGACATATACTATTAGAAAATGCTCCTCTGTCTAGGAATGAGGAGCTACAAACTACAGAGAGGAAGAGAGAGAGAGAGAGAGAGAGAGAGAGAGAGAGAGAGAGAGAAT
Source organism: Sigmodon hispidus (assembly GCA_004025045.1). NCBI lineage: Eukaryota > Metazoa > Chordata > Mammalia > Rodentia > Cricetidae > Sigmodon > Sigmodon hispidus. The sequence goes on from PVIH01002940.1 coordinate 53,437, forward strand.
ATCAGTCTACCCCAGATAGGTTATTCAGTCCTAAGTGGTCTTAAAAACAGCATGTAAAAATGGATATATATATATATGAATATATTAAAGAAGAAGTCAGATAGAGTGGGGAAAGCATGGGAAGAGTTAGAGGAGAAAAGAGAGAAAAGAAATTATGTAAACACACTATTAAATGTGATATTCTAAAATTTTAAATGTGAATTTAAAAAGAAAATGTTCCTCTACTCTAAATACATCAGAAGGGCAGATGAGACATGACAGGGTATTGCTTCTTCTGAAGACAAAAGTAGAAACATGGGAGACAAATAACACCATTTCATCTTACACAAATATACTTTAGGATAAAGCTGTGCGTTCAAATACTTCCTGTAATTCCCAAAGCACTTTAACATTCATTATTGAACTTGAACTTCACATTAGCCCCTGAGGTCAAAAGCAGAAGTACAAAAAGGTTAAGTGATTTTCCCCAAATCAGATGGCTTGCAAATTGACCATCTAGCCTTCCAAATTCTAACCTTGTTTTTTCTAATGTTATAAGGATGAGTCTTATCTAACCACTTTATGAAGATGGTACAGGGGTCAGACAGAGAGAAGGCCCTTGAGAACAGTATGGTTAGCCTCTTACACATATCCTGCTGTTGAGGGTTTGCCCCCAGTTCCATCTGAAAATTTAGAAATTACAAAAGGAAAAGAAGCACCGCATGCATCACCATTCTGATCTGTCTAAATTATGACTTTCTTCATGTTTTAAAAAGCAGAGGGAAGGAAGGAGAGAAAGAGAGAAAAAAGACCAGCCCTAATTTTTAAAAATACTAATCATTTTAGTCATTGACATCAATACAGACAAAATTTTTCATGTAAAAATAACTAGTTCTCACAGTTATTAACAAAGCCTTTCTCAATGCCACTGCTCTGTACAAGTGATAACCATGGGGTCTGTTTAGACAACAGCCTAGATGATCTCTACAGCAACATTTTTCTGCCTATACATACCACACTACCTCAGTCGCCACACCTGTACATGGTGAATCACAAGGCAGTGTACTTATACATACTTTAAATCTCTAAAGAAAGAAATTGAAGAGAATATAAGAAAATGGAAAGATCTTCCATGTTCCCGGACAGGTAGGATCAACATAGTGAAATGGCAATCTTACCGAAAGCAATCTGTGGATTCAATGCAATTCCTACCAAAATCCCAACACAATTTTTTACAGACCTTGAAAGAGCAATACTCAATTTTATTTTGAATAACAGGAAAGCCAGGATTGCCAAAACAATTTTGCTCAACAAAAGAACCTCCAAGAGGCATCACCATCTCTGACTTCAAATTATACTATAGACTTACAGCCATAAAAACAGCTTGGTACTGGCATAAAAACAGACTTGTGGATAAATGGAATTGAATTGAAGACCCTGACATTCACCCACAAACCTATGAACACCTGATTTTTGACAAAGAGGTCAAAAATGTACAATGAAAGAAAGATAGTATCTTCAACAAATGGTGGTGGCATAACTGGATAGTAGTGTGTAGAAACCTATCACCTTGCACAAAACTCAAATCCAAGTGGATCAAAGACCTCAACATAAACCCAGCTACACTGAACTTGATAGAAAAGAAAGTAGGAAATACCCTACAAGGCACTGGCACAGGTGACTATTTCCTAAATATAACTCAAGTAGCACAGACACTAAAAACAATCAATAAGTGGGATCTCCTGAAACTGAGAAGCTTCTGTAAGGCCAAAAACATAGTCAATAAGACAAATTGACAGCCTACAGAATGGGAAAAGATTTTTACCAACCCTAAAGTGACAGAGGACTGATCTCTAAAATATATAGAAAAGTCAAGAAATTAGAGCCCAAAACCCTTAATAACCCAATTAAAAATGGGGTTCAGAACTAAAAAGGGAATTCTCAACAGAAGAATTATAAATGCCTGAAAGGCACATGAAGAAAGTGCTTAACATCTTTATCTATCAGAGAAGTGCAAATCAAAACAACTTTGAGATACCACCTTACACTTGTCAGAATGGCTAAAATTAAAAACACAGAAGACAGCCTATGCTGGAGAGGATGCAGAGCGAAGGGAACACTTCTCCATTGTTGGTAGGAATGCAAACTTGTTCAGCCACTCTGGAATGCAGTATAGCAGTTTCTCAGAAAACTGGGAATCAATCTCCCCAAGGATACAGGAATATCACTTTTAGGCATATACCCTAAAGATGCACATTCACACCCTGAAAGCATTAGCTCAACTATGTTGATAGCAACATTATTTGTAATAGCAAGAACCTGGAAACAACCTAGATGCCCCTCAACTGAAGAATGGATTAACAAACTGTGATACATCTACACAATGGAGTACTACTTAGCAGTAAGAAAAAAAATTCTAAAATTTGCAAGCAAATGGATGGATATGGAGAATATCCTCCTGAGCAATGTATCACAATCCCAGAAATAGAAGCAGGGGACATACTCACTCATTAGTGGACTTTAAAAACAGAGAGAGGAGAGATGTCATTGTATACAAGAGCTCAAGGCTAGAACATAAGTAAATGACACAGTGCCTTACTTCTGCATTGATGACCTTTGGCAGGGGTGTGGGTGAGGTAAGACTTTTGTTTTCTTTAAGAGTCTGGCCATGAAGAGTTCAATTATGCTCCAGTAAGTAAGTGAGCAGCATGAATGGGCATTTTTGTAAATAGGGAAATCATAAGAGTGGGTATGAATTTGAGAGGCCTGATAACTGAATTTGATGGGGTGCATGATGTAAAATCACCAAATAATAAGTATATAAATAAAAATAAAAAACAAACAAAAATAAAAGCATGTTTTATAGCAAGTTCTATTCTAGACATTAAGAAAGGTAGTGTTAAAATAGGTTTTCCCCATCAGGATGTCTTTTGTTGCCTCTGCTTTTCTTGTCAAAAATAAAAATAAAAATAAAAATAAATCAGGGCCTGACCATTATCTAAGGGTTTATTCTTTACATTTTTTCTGAACTTTTACAATCTCATGTTTTATATGTAAGTTTTCAAATATATTTTGAGCTTCTTATTGGGCATGATACATGAAAAATTCCAATTTCATTCTTCAGCATCTAATTATCCAAGTTTCCTAGTACCATTTATTAGTACCATCTATTCAAGAAATGATTCTTTTTCACTATACACTATCAGTTCTCATGTAAAGCTTAGTCAATTGTATATGTGTAGCTGCTTTTGGAAGCATGGATTGTCATCTGCTTTTAGTCAGTACTATGCTATTTTGATTTCTGTAGCTTTATAATATATCCAGAAATCAAGAAGTGTGGTGATACTGTGTTATTTCTAGGTTAAACTGGTTGTTCAAGGTCTTTTTAGATTTCCTATAAATTTTAGGATTTTTTATTATGTTTGTACTAAATGTATGGGACTATATAAAATAACCTGGGTTTGTACTGCAAGTTAAGTCAACAAAAGGAATATATAACCTATATAAAGTAAAAAAATGTCTATAAACCCCATATCTGTTAAAGATACAACTCAAAGCAAACAATCCAATTTTAAATTTTTCAAAGACATTAGCAGACATGGTTCTAAAGAACGAATTCATATGAAAAAATAAAGTGTGCTGAATGCCAATAAAACCATTGGGAAGTGCAAGTCAAAGTCATAGAGAACCTGCTATTACACCTATTGGAATAACTATTAGAAATACATGAATAAAAACATGGAAACAAGGCACCTCTTGTATACTTTGAGTGGGGATATAAAGTGGAATTGCCAAAAATACTAACAAGGGAGCTACCATTCAAGCTAGCAAAATAAAATGAAGCCTGTGTCTCTATGAAACATCTATACTCCCCATTTCATTGCAGTTGAATTCACAGTCACCAAAAATTAGAAAAAGCTGAAGTGTCCTTTGATTGATAAATGAATAAAGAAGTTTGTATATAAAGAAATAGTATTTGATTTTTAAAAAGAAAGGAATGTTTCCAGGTGTAACTCAATTAACAAACTTTTAAAACAATGTGCTAAGAGACTTAAGTCAGACACAGAAAGATAAATATTGTATTATAACACCTGTGGGATATAGATGAAGGTGAACTTAAGGAAACAGAAAGCATGGGCTGAAAAGATGATCAGCAACTAAGAGCACACTCTGATCATGAGTGGACCCAACTTTGAACAACAGTACCCAGTACAAGTGCCTCTTACATAGTAATTTTTTCAACTCTCACAACAGGCATGCCAAGCAAGTGTCATTATTAAACATATCTTGTAGACAAGAAAATGTAGGTTCAGAGTGACAAAGCTAGTTAGCAGATCCTGAACCCCTTTTCAGGTGGCACCAGACACTAAAATAAGCAGTCTTCTTCCATATCCCACATCTAATCACTACTCATTATTCCTACAGGGATAAATATAAGGCATGTAGCAATGAACAGGAGATCATTTAATTCAGTCTAAGTAAGTGTTTCAGAATGATACTCATTTCCTGTTCTGACAAAGTAATTCTGTCATTTCTAGGTCAATACTAAAGTAAGGGTTTAGATATGGCAGAGCTGTATGTAAAAGCCACAAGCTGTCTCTATATAAGCCTGCCATTGTATTGGCCAATTGAGCCTCAGGAAACTGACACAAATGGTGGTTGGAAATGGAGCTTGGGAGACACAACCTCTTTCTAAGGTGCATTGGCAATTAATGATTGCTGGTAAGGCACATTGGCAATTAATGGTTACTGGTTAGGCCCAATGGCAATTAATAGTTACTGGTAAGGTGCATTGGCAGGCAATTAATGGCTACTGGTAAGGTGCATTGGCAGTTAATGCCATTGGAGGATGACTAATCATTAATCATTATCCACAGTGGTATGACCAATGGTAGGTTTTCATTGCTACCCTAAACCCCTCAAATCCATGGTCATGCAAATACCCCTACTTAAATTCAGTGGGTCACAAAAATGACAGGAATGTCTGAAGGAACTTGATGGAAAGAAGAGGTTCAGCAGGAGAGGGAGGAGAGAAACAGTGATGGGAGAATGTAATCATAATGTATCATGTGTGCATAAAATTCTCAAGGAATAAATTTTTCAATGTGACATTTCACTAGGAAATATGCTATTAACATAAGATTTGGGACACAAAGAAGATGAACATCATGAGAGTGATGGAAAGGTAGACAGAGAAGGGGTTGAATCTTCAGGTTGTTCTAGTAACCTATCAAGAACTTGTGTGGTCTGAGGGAATTTGGGGAAAACTGTCAACATTAGAAAAAGTATACACATTACATACTTAGAAAACATCATCTGACGCTTTTGTGAGCCAAGCTGTCTTTTGTTTGCCCAAAAGAAATGGCACATAAAAGCAACAGAAAATACCCATTATCTGGTGGGCACCAGTTATGAACTGTGTGCCAAGGGTCCCACAAATCCTTTATACTTATTACTTCTGTCAGACAATAATACTATCTAGGAAATTGCTTACCTCCTTTGAGCACTTAAGCAAATATCTCAGAAGTATGCCCAAATCATTCTTCTAAACCTGAAATGGGAATTTGAATATATATCTGACTCAATCAAAACCCTTTTCAAGCTCACAATCTTCTTCTAAAAAATGTAGGATTCTGGTTAGATATTACTTAAATCCTAAACTGGTGATCATAATTCCCAGGATAGCGGGAAGCAACCATGTCTTGTTTACCATTTAACCTCAACCCCTGGGGAAGATACAGTTGATGTAATGGGACTCTTTAGTTATTGTCAACAGAAATCCATCTGAACAGTTATTCAGCCATGGAAATAGTTTCACTTAAGTGAAGAAAATAAGGTGAGAGACAATGTCTAATGATTTCATAATAAGAAAAAAAAGATGCACCAAAGAAGATTTGAGACATCTTTTTAACAATCCCAGCATCATCAAATCACTAGCCAAATGGCAGTGAAACAAAGGGAGATGTTCTATCCTCTGAGTGAAAGGAAAGTGAGACTAGAACACTGCCTTAGAACTCAATATCAGTGAGCCAATGGAAACCCAACACAACCCAGACTTCCATGGCCCCTGCCTACAGGATAGTTCTCATAGGCTGAGTCTCTGGATCTGCCCCATTACCACACCAGAGAATACAGCCCCTAGGAGATGGACTCAAGTTCTGACCTACATCACACTGCTGAGTACAGTGGAGTTGGGACAAGAATAACTTACAGTGTTAGGAAAAGTCTGAGCTGACAGCTTGGATTTCAGACCAGCATTGCAAGAGACTTAACAGTTAAAGGAGTGTAGCCCAGGGTAGTACCTATCATGTTAGCACTAGCTTTATAGGGCACTCTGGAATCACAACAGTTGCAGCAATCATAAATCTAAATTCTACATCAAAATACTTGCCTAGAATTTAAAACTGGGCATACTGTTGTAGAATCACTTAAGAGAAATGAAAACAGAAAGAGCTAAAGCTTCCTTCTTCAATGGCCAGACATTACAAATGGATAAACAGAAATTAGAGAAAAATGATGTTGCAGTAAGTGTCCTGAAAGAAATGAAACTATCTGGTAATAGATCCTGAGCTGATCCACCTTAGGACTTCCTGCCCTTTTGGGTAAGGGCATGAGGGGTTGGAGAGGAGAGAGACTGAAGGCTGACTGGGAGGGATTGGGAAGGGAAAGGGAGGGAGAACAAGGGGATACATGGGCAGGGGAGAATGTTATTTTATAAATAAATAGAAAAAAAGAAGTGAAAATATCCAAACTCTGATAAGGAATTATAAACAGAGGACATGAAAATGTTTGTGGACAAAGCTCGCAGGACTCTGCTCATAGATGACGAGCTGCCATCAATTAATGACTGTTGAGAGAGGAAGAACCAGTCTTTGCTAGAGACAAGCCACCAGATTAGCCATTCAAGACCAAGTGGCCAGCCCTAAAACCATGTACATATAAGCAACACTAGCTGGATTCAGTATGTTGTATTTATTTACCTATATACATACATATACACATACATGTGTATAACAAAAAGTATAGTAAAAGAGGCCATGAACTGGAGAGGAATTAGGAAGTAGGGACATGGGAGGAGTTGGAGAGGAGAAGTGGGGTATAGTATAAATAGAGTATACATATGTGACATTGAAAGAAAACATTTAAAAAAATTGAAAAACAACCATCTTAGAGAGGCCAGCAATTAAAATACAGACAAATAATCTCAAAAGGTGGTAGCAAGTTTACTGGAGAGATCAACATAATTTAATCAATTAACCAGAAATCAGCCAGATGAAAAATACAGTGTGTAAAATAAGACATAGAAGAACGTCAGTGGAAGGGTCAAATGAATGGGGAAATCTGTGAAGTCAAAGACAAGCCACATCACAAGGATAAACCAGAATTAAATGGAGAAAAAATACATGAGATTTATAGCACAGAAACCACAAAAGCAAAAGTTCAGATCATTGGCATTTAAAAGAAAGAGAAAGAAGTAAAACATCTATTGCAAAAATTAATAGCCAGAAATGTTTACAAGTTTGGAGAAAGAAAAAACTAATCAGGTATACAGAAAGCCAGAAATTTTTCTTCTGTCCAGAGCTCGACCCACAGAGAGACCACTGAAGCTAGAAATGTTTGGAATGCAAACAGCAAGGTTTATTGGCAGCGCAATACAAGCCAGGCAGGGATCATACTTCAAGCTTCTGTGACAACAAATCAGGAAGTAGCTGGTGCCCTTAGGTGCAAGTTTTTTTTGTTTTTTTTTTTTTTTTTTTTAATAGGAAAAAGCTACAAAAAGTTGGTTGCTTGGGGGTACAGTGCTGACATGCTATTGACATGCTATTGATTGGCTTGTGCTTAGGGTCTTTCTACCCCAGAGTATCTTTGGACCCCACCTGGATGGACCCCACTAGGACTCTACCTAGGGTGGCTAGTTCTACCCAGAACTAGTCAAGTGAGAATCTATTACTTTCCCAGACCTGGGCTGATGTCTTGGCTGATCTCCCAGAGCTGGGCAGGTATTCTTCTCTCAGAACTGGGGATGCCCCTACTAGGTCTATTTTAGGACATGTTCTTTTCCCAGGACTGATCAGGTATGACTATTATTCTCCCAGACCTGAGCAGCACCCCCTTGCCAGAAATGAGAAACTAAACTTTATTTTACAATGCAAAATGGGGTTTCTTGAACTAAGTTTTCTTTCTTCGGTTTTAAATCAGACACAAATAAAATTACTTTATGGCATATTATAATCAAACTATCAAATACCAAGACAAAGTTAAGCCCCTGAAAATAGCTAAAGGAAAGAGATAAAGCAAATGAATGGAAGTGTCCTGGTGCCGAGTGGTAGAATTTCACAGGACAGAAGACAGATTTAACAGAAGAAGTTCTAACAGGGAACAAACCACCAACCAATACATATTGTACCCAACAGTACTCCCTTTAGAAATTAAGATAAGGTGTAGCCTCCCAGAAAAAAAAAAAAAAAACAGAAATAGTATAGCTAAAGGAAATGTTGATGGAGTTGTGAAACTTAAAGAAAAGAATGTAAAAGAGCTAAATAAAAACATTTAACACTATAAATCATCTTGGCAAGACTATGTCAACAAATTCAGAATATTCTAATGCTGTCATGATCATGTAAAAATCACTTATGAAGACCAGAGAATAGAGCTGGTAATAATAATAATAATAATGGAAATGACTTGTTCAGGATTTTTTAATATAAAATGTGAGATGTAAAATCACCCAGGCATTGTGACACATGTGTATAATGGCAGGACTCAAGAAGTGAGAGACCAGTCTGGGTTTTATTGCTGACACTGGAGAGAATGAACAAAGCAGTGGGGGGGGGGAGGACGGGAGGGGGAGGGGACGGGGGGAACACACACGAAAGGGGGCCAGAAGAAGGAGGGAGGGAGTGACAATGATGAAATGGACTAGGGACTAGGGAGAGAGAAAAGAATTATGAAATAAAAAAATTCAAAGTGAGGAAAAGAGTTAAAAGGTAGAGAGGCTTTGTTGGTTTTGTACTAAAATTTAAGCTTTTATCAACTTAATATCTGTTATAGAATCATTTTTAAAATGCCATATTAATCGTTCAGAAAAAACCTTTAATACCTTTAATGCACTAAAATGAATAAATAATAATAATAAATAATACATGAGTTTATTTTTATCAATCTGTATAATGTTATTTGTATTATATTTTCAGGGCCAAATATTTGAGATTTGATAATTAACCATAGTTTTCTCTGGGGAAGACTAATTCCTCAGGTCTCACCATTCCTTAAGTTGCTTGCAGTTTTGTGTGTAGGTTCGAGGTCCCATGTGCTCCCCCATTTCACATTAGAAAGGTTATTGTTGTCGTCCTTGTTCAGCCTGTTTAGACAGTCGAGTTGGTGAAACTATGGGCTTCTGATGTTCCTAGGAGACAGGGTCTCACTGTAAATTCTCCGATCCTCCAACTCGGATGATCACTCTGCTCCCTGTTCTACAATGCTCCCTGATCCTTATGTGGAGAAATTGTCTAATAGACATATCCACTGGGACTGTGCACCACAGTTCTGTATTTTGATTAGTTGAGGTCCTCCAAAATTGTCTCTAGCTGAGAAGTCCTCTTGATAAGAGGACAGAACTGTATTTAGTGGGTATAAAGACAACTATTTAGAGTATGGGTAGGGATTATGCTAGTTTAGTGAAGTGGTGGCTGTTGATTTTCCTCTAATATCCATGGTTTCGTTAGCTCTGAGAAGTTGGCTAGGTTTCTAGGGTCTGTCATTGTTTTCCTCTTTTTGAACAGGTCTTAAGTTCAATTGAAGAACTGGTGGTTCCTGCTGAGGTATGTGTGCCACTGCTGAATTCTTACCACCGAGTAAGTTTGCATTCACTTTGTCAATAGTGTGTTACTTGCTACAAGTGTGGACAATTTTGGATAAAGCTGATATAAATATGTCTGCAGGCTTTGGTGGGCTTAATAATTTTCAACTCTTTTGAATGTGAGCAAGCACAGTGATGGATCAGGAACTAAGAAGGTATTTTTTTTTTACAGGAAGCTGCCTCACAGTCTTCCATGGTGGCTGTACCATTTGTTGCTGAGACAGTTTCTATTTTAACACATTTAAATAAGTATTTGATGCTGTGTTTTGAATCTTGGACATTCTAAAATGTGGGTTCGTCATACATTTTTCAATAAATCAATTTTTAAAATTCCAAATTAAGTTGAATTAAAATTCTAAGTCATAAAATGTCAGAGTTAAAATATCTGGTATTCCTACTATTATTCTAAAAACTGTGTGTAGGTAAAGGATGATCCCCCTACAATCCACCTCTTACAAGTCACTTTCAAGAGGCTCTCAGTGGTCATTCAGTGGTATGTGAGTGTGTGTGTGTGTGTGTGTGTGTGTGTGTGTGTGAGAGAGAGAGAGAGAGAGAGAGAGAGAGAGAGAGAGAGAGAAAGAGAATAACCACTGGAATGTACTTTGAAATCTTAGTCACAGATCCTTCTCAATATTTCATTTTCTTCTCTACCTATGATGTTTCGCTCTTCATTGTTGAAGAAAACGTGACCACTTCCCTCACATCAATATAATAAAGTTCAGTAAAGCCCACTAATGAATAGACCAGTCTGCATATTAATATATTACTTCTACATAAAAGCCTGGCATATATTAAGCCCAAAAAGGCTACAATTATTCTAGAAATATTAAATACTTTAATAAAGCAAACCCAAAGGAACAATGGAATATAGAACTAGGTGAATGGGAAGATTTTTAACGGATTATACAAAACTCTGATACTTTAATCAAATCAATGATGGACCCTATGCAAACAAAACATTTATAAATGGTTAAAGATAATCACAAACAAAAACTGGAACTATATTTTCAATACATATCACTTTATAGAAATATTTTTCTGAACACATTACATACACTCTGCGGTCAGTGGGAAACAACATTAACTCAGTGGGAAATTGCAAGTATATAGTTTCAGGAAAAAATACAAGTGTGTTTTTAGGATAAAACATATTAGAACTTCACTCATGGTGGAAAAAATACACTGAGGTGCTTTTTGTCTGAAAAGCTGACAGTAATTCAAAATTTAAAAATACACATATGGTGAATGTAGCAGAACCTAGCATTCACAGATATTGGTATAACTGAATATTACTATTATGCAATTATAAAAAGACTAATTATATTTTATGGCTTTTATTTTGTGAGTTATAATATATGTAATTTATATGTTATATATTAATTTTAAAGATATAATTTTATTTTAAAAGTGTACAACGTTCTCAGTTTTGGTAGTCTGCACCTGCCTTGGAAGAAAGAGACAAAGAGATTGTCAGTTTGATCATTAGTGTAGGCCATACACTGTATTTAAGGCCAGCCTCTATCACAGACTGTTCCTCAGACAGTCACTGTAGCATGAATTCTAATTGGTCTTAATAATAAAATCTCAAAGCCAGATATCAGAGTAAATGCTGAAAGAACAAAGAAATAAAAGATCCAGCCACTAGAGAGACTTATTACTTAAATCCTCAGGCAGAAAGGGTGACCTCTTATCTCTACAAACACTCAGACTAAATGGCTGGGATCCTGTCTCCATCCATTTTATAATCCTGTCTCCACCTCTCTAGTGCTGGGATTAAAGGTGTGAGCCCTCACTGCTTGGTTCAGTTTCTCTTTTAGACCCATTCGAATCCTGTAGCCCAGGGGCTCCTTAAACTATTCATCTTCCTGCTTCCTCCTCCTAATTGCTGGACTAAAGGCATTAGCCACCACTGCCTGGCCTCCATGGTTATCCAGTGGCTAGCTCTGCCTTCTGATCTTCAGACAAGCTTTATTTGTCAGAGCACAAACAAAATATCACCACAAGTAACATGTGGTTCAGTCATCTGCTCCTCTAAAAAAATAAATAAATGTGCCCCATCCAGGAGGTTCTGAAACTCAGGCAAATCTATTTCATATACCAGATGAACAACACAAATTTAACCTTACTTTTTAAAGTCTAGACATTCTTATGTAGTAATTCACTTCTAGATCTGAGAATCAAATGACTTTTAAAAACTTTTTTACAGAGTTTTAAATTTGTCATAAAGAGGGTGATGATAACTGGTGACTTTTCTTTTGTAAAGTAGAGATGGTTCATGATCTTCAAAAAGATGAGACAAACATTTCCAAGCAAAGGGACAGGTATAAAAAGAAGAGTATTATGGGTACTGTTAGAGGTTGGGTTTCCAACAAGAGACATACGTGGGCTTCATTTCTACCCCCTGAAGCACATTAAGAATGTCACTTCATTTCACCCAATCTCACCAGCTCACTCATGTCACACTAGTTCTTTATCATACACTGAGCTATGAGCTGGTGAACAAAACTGCATTTTATATCACCTTTAATATCCTTCAGGTTCCATGTTCCTGCATGTCATACCAATATAGTTGCTTTTCAATTCTTTAACCACATCCCTCCCAATCTGGGTCATAACTATGTGATCTCTTATCATGGTAAAAACTCACCGTCAAGAGGTATGTTTTAAATGAGGTTTATTTTGTTAGAATTACTTATAAAAGGAGGTTTTAGCAATGCGCCAAGTCACCGTGCCAACCCGCAGCCTCGCCAAGACAGACCGGAAGCCTCGCCTCTTCGTGAGCCCTCCGCTTCTATCTCTCCAGGTGCCGTCTCAGGGACCATGCCCCTCCCAGCCCTTCGCTCCGCTGTAACCCCCACACCTGTACAGTCTATGATTCCCACTACAATCTCTGGTTTGCCATACTTCTTCAACATATAGTAGCCAACCTAGAGAGACACTATCCAGTCATGATATAATTAATCTGGAGTGCCATAGATTAAGAATTTGATTTTGACCATAGTTCTGTATTTCACTTATCTCAGCCTACATTTCTATAAGCTATATAACTCCTGCAACAGCAACAGAGGAAGTCACAAGAGCTCCTGAACTCACTAGTGCATCCCATAACTGAAGAATCCTCTCATGACCCTACAGTTGGGATACAATGAACAAAGGACTGGGCTGGGGATTTGAAAACCCAATTTTAAGCTTCTGTAAAGCCAAGGACACTGTCAATAGGACAAACGACAGCCTACAGAATGGGAAAAGATTTTCACCAACCCTACAAGTGATAGAGGACTGATCTCTAAGATATATAAGGAACTCAAGAATCTAGAGCCCAAAACCTTGAATAACCCAATCAAAAAATGGGGTTCAGAACTAGAAAGGGACTTCTCAGCAGAAGAATTACAAATGGCTAAAGGCACTTGAAAAAGTGCTTAACATCTTTAGCCATCTGAGAAATGCAAATCAAAACAACTTTGAGACACCACCTTACACCTGTCAGATTGGCTAAGATAAAAGACACAAATGACAGTCTATGCTGGAGAGGTTGCTGAGCAAGGGGAACACTCCTCCATTGTTGGTGGGAGTGTAAGCTTGTTTAGCCACTTTAGAACGCAGTATGGCGATTTCTCAGAAAATTGAGAATCAAACTCCCCAAGGACCCAGTAATATCACTTTTTCTTTGCTTTTATAGATGAAAGATGACAGTCTGAGGGACAGAAGACTTTCAGAGGGAGGAGCTAGTATAATTCTTTCATAACATAGGCAATCAAGAACCTTATAAATTCCCCCAACTGAAAAGATGGATATTTCCACTGTGGGGGCAGAGCATCAATGACTAAGGATCAAAACTTAACTGAGAAGATACAGCTCAAAGTGTATTTTAGGAGAAAACTACAAAATAAAGTTATGAAAATCTTTGCTACTGATGACAGGAATTCTTGTATTTTAAACTCCTTTCACAGGAGGACAATGGATTGCAAGATGATTTATACCCCCATGAAGTCAGAGTCTTCTACTGATGCCCCCAGACAACCCAATGGGTCATCACAAGCTGCAGCTCTGACCATCAACAGGTGGTTGATTCAAGCCCAGAACAAAGACAACTTTCTTTTTCAATTAGAATAAAAAAGTCTTCAGATACAGACGACATACTCATAACATTCATGAGGACAAGTTTCTGCTCTTTGATTTATGTGCCTAGGTTCGAGTGTCAGAGTCCTGAGAAATCACAGCTGGATTAAAGAGATGAGCTGTGTATGGAAGTCAAATTCTGTTTTATGAAAGAAACTAAAGCATCAGGGTTTGAATGGCTAGGCATCTCTTTAATCAGAGAAGAGCTGCTCAGTGGAGGCTTTGTAAGTGAGCTAATTAGTGATGGGCTGCAGCCTTACCTGGTTAATCAAATGATTAATCACTCGGTAGACTTCAGTCCTCTTGTTTCCTGGCTGTCTTTGGCTCCTCTATTTGGTTTTTTTTCTATTTTTTAATTAGCATTTTAATAGGTAGCAGTCACCATTTGGAGTTTTTTTTTTTTTAAAAAGAGTGGCATTATCCTCTTTTAACCATTTTGTGTGTGTGAATGAAAATAAGATAGAGGCAGGTTTTCTGTAGGATTGATTATGGCTTGCCCAAAGTATGTTGTCCTCATGGGGAGTAAGACTTTGGGTAAAAGAGGAATTGGAAACTCTGTAGAAGGTTTGAGCACTTCCTTATAAATGTGATTCTGGCTAGAGAAAGGATCACTAAACACTGAACCTACAAGTCAGCTGACAGATGTTCACAGTTGTCACTATTTATCATTGTACATAGTTCTGATATGGAGAATAAAAATATTTCACAGTTTCATTGAATAAAGTTTAAAGTCTATTTTAAGTCCTTTCTCAATGTTTTCTGGTATAAAAGAAAAAGTATGTAAGCATTTTTGGTACAAAGTATATAATACACATTAAAAAAGAAAAACACATTTATCTGGAATATTCTAGCTCCAATCATTTCCAGATTAATTATAGTCCTGAGGTTAGGTATCTAAAATGCTAATAAATTTAACTATTTTGAAAATAATATTTTATTCTTATATCTTAAAATGGTTGTCATTCATGAAAATACATAAATGGCTAAGAACTACAACATACAGTTACCAGTTACCAGGAAGTTCCTCATTAGGTCGCTATAATCAGCCAAGACAGTTTGTCCCCCTACCCTGTGTTATGCTCATCAGCTCATCCTTCATCTTCATGCACAATAAGAAAACATCCTTTGATGGTCTTAATGGTGTTTTAAATGCATAACACTATAACAATAATTATCAATTTGTTACAGTAATTCCCCTTTATGGTTTGTTCCTGTGTTTGGTTCTAATTAAAGTATCTTCTATTGCTGTATGTGTAAAATTTCTATGTGTGAGAGTGGAAAGCGATTGCATGGATACGTGGATTTTCTGAAGGCTAGCTTAGCTGAATCCTGAAAGTATGTGCAATATTCCAATGGCCTCCATCCACAAAGTTAGTGATTCTCAGCCCTATGAGAAATAGCAGCATTTGTACATATATTTTTCGAGCTACACAACAACTTACTCCTTTAAAGCCCTTATCTTGTTCCATGTTATGCCATTGTTTCTGATTAGAGTGTTTCAGCTATTTGTGTGTGTGTGTGTATGTGTGTGTGTGTGTGTGTGTGCAAGTATCCCTAAAATAATTTAGGGATAAAATGGAACGGACATGTAGAAGAACCATGGAAGTCAGTGACCCAGCTGGGGAGATAACATTTTATTTATTACTTCCTTTTTAACTATTATCCAGGAATGGATACATCTTCTGGAAGCTTCTAATGCATCCAGAAGTGGTTCTTGAAACAGAGCTTTATTATCAAGAAGACTCATAAAATGAGAATGGATGCATCTACAAATCCCTTTGGTCATCAGAAAAGAATTATTGTAGAGATCTCAAGCTAAAGGATGAGTTCTAATTTGGCCCCAGTCAGCCCAGGATGGAAGTCCTGAGGGAGACAGGAGCTGCTTCTGGGCTATGGCAAGAAATATAAATATAAATATAAATATAATATAATACCTAGAAATATAAGAAATATTTTTATCAATCACCAGTCTCTTTATGTCAAGCTTACTATTTTCAGTCAAGAATCTGCCAGTCTCCAAAATGCAACATTGTCTTTATGATAAATTCAAGATGCTTTGGACTTGTACATAGTTGGCCAGAATCTATCCTTCTGCCTTACCAGCCTTGACTCCATCACTTCCTCTCTATGTGTGAGATTCTGGATCACATTAACTTAAAATTTCCAAAAACACAGTGGCACTTTAGCCATCTTCAAGATTCTCCTCCAAGCAACTTCTGGACTTCCCTGTGTGAAAGCCTGTTCCTAAACAAAGACACTCCTAAAGGGCGTTGATCTGGATATGGCACCATAATGTTCACTCTGTTTTCATAATACTTATTCAAACCCTGGTCCTGGCACTATGGTCAAAAGTGGCTTTTATATGATACAGAATGCACTTGCAATTTGGGAAGCTTAGGTTCAAATAGAAACCAAGCAAGATTAAAAGTAAAAAGGGGAAAGGAGCTAGGGATGATAGTGCATGCCTTTAATCTCAGCATTCAAGATCAGGGATCAAAAGCAGAAAGCTCAATGTAAGCATTGGGCAAGGCTGGTGTGTTCAAGGCCAACCAAGACTACATAGTGAAGTTATTTCAGAAAAGAAAATTTAGGGAAGATTGGATTTTTAAAGTGTTAAAAATGTGAGCCATGGAGTGAAGTTGAAGTTTCTGCTTTTAACAATTTCTAATTGTTGTTTTATGCAAATTTAGATTTATGCTATTTATATAGTAAGCTGTAAATATTTGCTTGCCAGGAGATATCACAGATTATTATCGATATGTAATAAATTTATAATACAGTCAGCCAGTCAACAGAGGTCCTTGGATTGCAACCTCTCACCATCTCTTCTTCAAAATAATATTCATTATTGAAGTTAAAGATTGAATAATTTGTCTCTCAGTCAAACAATAGACTTTCCTGTGATATATAATATTTATGGGGAATCCTGCTGCATCCCTTAATCACATAGAAGCCACCTTAACTTTTATTTCTATATCTTGATGGCTTTTCACCCTCTTTCTGCTCCACAAAACTTCATATCCAATGAAGTAGAGGCTTCAATGTCTCCAGAATATGGAATATACAAAATGCAATCATTTCACCCCAAAGTTAGCAAAAACTTTATGTATGGCAATTCTACTCTTGAAGATCTACCCTTCAAAAATATATTGAGTAGATGTGAAGACAAATCAAAATGGCATCCAGAGCATGTATTTTTCCCTTGGGAGTCACCCTAGAGCTAAAGTGAGGAAACATCAAGATTTCTCTCACAGAAAGATGCTCACTATTTCCTCCAAACCAAGTTCCATCAAGCCTGAATCTAAAATTTTCAATATACATAAGACATGCAGAGACTTTCAAGTAGATGTGGCTTCTGCTGAAATCATACCTGGCTTCAACTTAACTTTTAGATTAGATAAAGTGTCTGCAAAACAGAAAAGTACTTAAGACACATTTTTAAAAGAGTGTAATTATGCAAAATTCACAGTAATGGTCTATAAAGAGGAAGTATGACAAAGAAAAATCACCACAAAGTCCAAATACCAAAGGCACTATTTTAATCAAATTTAATAAGTCAAGAAAAGTAGTCAATAAAATTGTTTTAGATAATACTGACTCACCATAACAACCCAATAATATTATTAAATTAGGTAATAGGTGGCTGCTTCATTTTCTTTAAATGCATTAAATTTGGCTATAACCTCTCCCTATTCCACCATTAGCTGATAACAAGAAGTATTCAATTTTAGTTCTTTTTAAAGGACTTTTTTTCTCCTTAGAGCTTCAAAATAATTTTTAGCAGTTCCTGTCATATCCAAACAAGAGCTTTATCCATTGTGTATCTATCTGTATCCTTACATCTGTCTGTGTCTGACAAAGTGGGGAAATTGGTCCTTCAACATCAGTAGATGGCATCACAAGAGGTTTATCAGTACTACCCAGGCTGCATCAATACAACACAGACACACCATAGAGCCTATGGCTATATTACATATCTCAGTATGAAGAAAAGGAAGCCACAATTCTCTCAAACATGTGTCCAATATTTGATGCTTTGTAGACTCAAGGCACAGATCTCTGCTAGCCAAGGATATATGGAGAATACATATGTCTCTATCTTATCCAGAGTAAAAAAAACCACCCTTCCCTTCACTCAGCATGAAATATATATATATATTCATTTACTTCATATATATATATATATATATGAAGTAAGTGACTCTCAGGCTATCCATCTAAATAGAATTATGTGTTTCTGTCCAGGTGAGTCCCAATCTCCAGTTTTAGCCCAGACATATAAAAATGATGGTCAAATTCTTAGACAAAGGACTATAACTCAGAATAGAAATACTTTCTTTGTTGTACTGAAGTAAAAAGAAATGATATTTTTCCTGACAAGTGCTCCCAAATCATGTTGTATTATTTTGTCTTCAATATCATACTCATGATGTTGTGAATAGCAGTGGCCAAGACACTTATTGAACTGGGAATAAAAGGATTCTACCATCCTGAGCCTTCTTCAACCCATCATTACCCCATTTTCCTCATGGAAACTCTGTTCTAAGGACATCTTAAGACCATTAAATGAGGAATAAAGTGTGTATGTGTGTGTGCATGTGCACATGTACACAAGTGTGTGAGTGTGTGTGTGTGTGTTTGTGTGTGTGTGTGTGTTTGTATCCCTGTGATGTGAGAACATAGTTTTTATGTGGAGACATATCACTGGTGTTCCGGTCTATGTAAAGCTGAAAGGTCAGCTTCAGGTATCTTCCTCATTTTTTGAGCCAGGTTTCTCACTGAAACTGTAGCTCAACAATTGGCTAGCTAGACTCTCTAGCTGATGGGCATCAACCATCTTCCTGACTTTGCCTGCCCTGCATTGGGGTTACAGATATGCCCAACCATGTCTGACTTTTTGCAGGATTTTGGGAATCCAAATTCAAGTCTTCATGCTTGTACCTTAAACATTTTACCAACTTAACCATCCCTGAAGACCTGAGAAAAGAAATTTTATCAGTCTAAAGGTGATAGTCAGAATATTTCCCAGTATTAACTATGCCATGTCAGAAGAAATTTAAATTTGCTGTGCCTAATGATTTCTGACTCTGAAACTATTCCCAGAGTGACCCAATGAGCCTCAAAACCAGTGTTCCATCTCTTCCTGGGTGGCATCTCCCATTGTGGACCTTTAGTCCACAATCCTGTGACAAAAATGAGCCCTAGTGGTAACTCATAAGAAATATCAGGCAAAAATACTCAAGGCACTGTAGGCAATAAAGCAAACCAGTCACCTGCATAGCATTTGCTGTGGGCCCAGGACCTGAAAGGCTGCTTTGTTCACTCACCAGGTGAACTGCAAGAGGAAGGTGCTTCTCAACTGTCACCACCAGGAGCTGCACAAAGCACTCATTCAGTGCCTGGGTCCTGACCATTCCTCACATGCTGCTTCTGACTTATTGGATTGCCTGTCCGAGATCATTTCCCCATCTGTGCCTCCTTGCCCCCGACCCTGTATTGCACAATGCCATTCTGAGGGTGTGGTAGAATATTACATTCCAGAGAGGAAAAGCTGTGCTCACGCTAAAGACACAAGGCGAACTTGAGGACACTCTGGGCTGGCCACAGAGCACTCAGTGTCCCTGCAGACAATAGGCCTCTGTGTAGCCCATCTCTTACTGCAATGACTGTTTACATGTTTTCTTCTTTAGAAACTTCAAACTGTTCAGTACCCAGGAGCAGCTGCACAGGGAATTTTCTGTCCAGGAAGAAAGGGAAGAAAGAGGATGAGGTTTGCCTGCCAGAACAACTTAGCAGCAAGCTCGTCTACTCCTATGCCAGTGCCATGGTTTTTATTTATTTAAACAATGATTGCTATCTATTGATTATTAACTATGTGCTGAGTATCTTATTAAGGAACCTACTAGGAGATGCTTAAACTGATAAAGAAACACTAAATAAGACTGTCTGCCTGTATTTGGGTGATGTTTGAAGTGTATGAAAAGCTTGTGATTAATTTTCTGCTGAGCTTTTTCTCTCATTCACTTCTATGCATAACATTATGTCATGGCTCTTAAGTTCTTTCTTATTAATCACCACCAAAGAATAAAGCCAAAATGTTAGTTTTCCCAGGCAACACTTACTGGTGAAAAAACAAAGTTACAGAAGCCCCGTGGAGAGTAGTGTGACAAAATATTTAAAATCATATTTATAGACCCTTCAATCCAGCAGTATCATCCCAAGAGTTTACTTTTAATATGTATCTCTAATTGTGGGAAACTATATGCATTAAGGTTTTTAGAGTGCCAATATTTGTATCTTGTGAATCATTGGAAACTACCAACACATACAAAACAAAGTTGAGAAAGCCATGGTAATTGTGCATTTTAGAGTGTGTGCTGCTATGGAAAATAGAGATGCTTTATGGAAATACTGTGTTAAGTGGCAAGAGCAATGTGCCAAATGAAAAATATAATTTGCATCCCTTCTATAAAATAAGGAGTAAGAAGACTTGCAAGTCTCTGTTACCTTTAGTTTCTTGCCTTAAGAAGAAAAAGACCGATAAGCTGGGGAAAATTAAGCTGGTAATATAACAGAGGTGAGGAAAGAAGGGGAAACAGACTGTAAAGCCATGCTGATATTTGAATTATTTTAAAAAGAAAATGTAACCCAATGAAGAAAATTTGAGGCTAAATATAATCATCGTCCAAATATATTCAAAGTGACTTATATGATCTCAGTAAAGGGAGAAAAATTTTAAAGTGATTCAAATAAAATCAACATTGAATTTTACTACATAGACATATAGACAGAATGATATATAATAAAAATATATACAATACAGAGCTAAGTGCATGCTCAATTTTAGGCAGAGTAGACAGAAAGGAACAATAAATTCTGACTTCTTTTTATTTTAACTTTTATCTTGGGTGAAGCAATCCTAAAACTCTTTTAGGTACATTTTAAGGTGATGAAGCAACTGTTTTGACATTGTTGAGAGGTGGGGCTCTCATTGTCGAAGAAGAAATGTCTAGGTATATAACGAAAGAAATAATATCCTATGGCGTTAGATTGGAGTTAAAAGTTGTTGGTAGGGAGTTTAGATTTTAACATATGTGCATATTAGTCCTAGAAGCAAAGGTAGTCTTGTTGCATAGTTTGTGCCCAAAGTTGGTATCTATTGTCCTTTCTCTCTGAAAAGAACTAGGATATCACAGATAAATAAATGGGTGATATCAGAGCAAGGGGAAGATGTATATAGTATGATCCTGGAAAACCATGCTATGCCAAAAAGTAAGGTGATGCTAAACAAATGACTTGGCACTCTGAGCACAGGGGGACCAGCTTGAAGGATCTCCCACTGACCAGGCATAAGGGATTGATTATGCAACTAATTAAAGACAGTGAGGAATTTAGAACATTTAAAACAGAAATCTATGGGTCTTTTTTGATAATAGATGACTGATTAGATAAACGAAAGATAAAAGGTAGATGATAGATTAATAGGTGATGAATATGATGTGGTGAGTTTAGGCCTTATTGAGGGAGACTTAGAGGTGTGGCTTTGGGGTCTTTTCTACTACCCTGGATGGGGTGTGGCCCACCCTATTTGAAGACCAGTTGCACTGTTGCCTGCCCTTCCTGCTTGTTCTCTGTGTTCTTGGAGGAAAGATTGTTGACCCTGCTATGTGGGACATTTCAACCCTCCAAAAATTGCCCTAAGGTTTGATATTATATCAGTGAGTATTTCATATAAAGTCTTTAATAAATATTAATTATTTTATATAATCAATTGACAATGAATAATTTCTACAATAATATATATAAATAATAGATGTTTATAGATAGATAATAGGTGTAGAGATAGATAACAGATTATAAAGACTGATAAATGATAGATGATAGAAAAATGTAGGTAGGTAGATAGATGATAGATAAAAAGTAGGTAAATAGATGATAAATAAATGATTGATAATATAGATATAAATAAGTAAATGACAAATAAATAACTGATACATAGGGAGAAAATCTTGTTTGATGAATGCAAACTAGTAAAATATGAAGAGAATCCTAAAATAGAAAAACTCACAATTTGTAGCTATCATCATGGGGCTATTTCAGGCAAATAATCATCCCTGGATGCTGAAACAGTAGTAGAATATGGTAAGTGTAATAGATATTTTCATGGTCTTAAAAATATATCCTTGCATTTTGCCAATTAGCATGAGTAGCAAAGTTAGATAGTGCCACAACTGAGGAACTAATGTGCCCATTATCTGTGGAGAAAAGATGAACAATGCAGTGTTCTGGAAAGAGCATCATCGTAACATCCCTGACCTGTGATGCAGAAGCTGAAATCACTTTGTGAGGAATATAAGGTCAATCATCTTCCAGACAGGTGAATTCTATTTTAGGGGGCTTGTTTAGAGTTACTTTTTATGTCAGTTATCTTTTTTTTTTCAAAAATCAATTAAATTTATGAAAATGTTTCAGATTTGAAGTGATGAAAAAACAAGTGTCATGTCCTTCCTTATAGACCAAACCCAGAAGGTACTGAGGCTATTTTGGTATCATTGCAACCAAAACACAAGAAATATAAGAGGGTGAAGAGAAGGTAGAATGTAATAGGGGCTAGGTTGGGACATAGAAAGTGTTCCAAGCTCTCAATTTTACTAAACATACACACATATACAATAAATATTCTTGCTGTCTTATTACTTACATGCAATATATATTATATTTATATATTATATAATAATCCATATAATTAATCATGTATAATTAAATATGTAATTAATATTAAAATAGTACATATTAATATATAAGCATATTATATATGTGTAGTATGAGTTTCTGGTTCAGGCTAGGCCAAGATCCAGATCAACAGTCCCAAATAATTATCCAAAGTTATATATATTATAAACTGTTTAGCCTATGGCTTGGGCTTATTACTTGAAACTAACCCATAATTCTTATCTTGTTTAGCCACATGGTTTGGTACCTTTTCTTAGAGTAGCGTTCTCATCTTCCTTTCTCTGCATCTCTCTGGCATCTCTGCTCTGCTCTTCCTCTTCTCACAGTTTTCTTAGTCTGGTTGCCCTGCCCATACTTCCTGTCTACCTTCTGGCTAATCGGCATTTTATTAAATCTGTAGGAGGGACAAATATTTACAAAGTACAAGAGCATAATCCTACAGTATATACATATGTGTATGTGTGTGTGTGTGTGTGTGTGTGTGTAAGTATGTGTGTGTATGTTTATTTTCTGGACTTTGACTTACTTGAGAATAGAAGTTAGCTTTAGTTTTATTGAACTTTTGACAGTTTATAATTGCCAAATTCCAGCTTTCATTACCTTCTCTTAGCTCTGACCCACTCTTGACTTCAACAAAAAGGAATAGCCCTTACTTCAGAGAAACAGGGGTTGCATATGACTGACTAGAGAACAGACACAAGTTTCCATACATTGCCACCTTCCAAGGAGGAAACAAGTTCATGAAAGTTTTATAATAACAGAATAAAGAAAGTCACAGAATAACACATATTCAAATACTTTTGTGAATGTATCAGGTAGGCCTCTTACGGGAAGGTGGGAAAAGCTCCTGCCTCTGGAGCTAACTGACAGCATTCTTATCCCTTTGGTTGATTGGAAAATGGGGTCTCCGAATCGCAAAGAATCATACAACTATGTTAGGTCACATACAGAAGCCAACTATTGTTGTCATTTGTTTTATTGGCAATAATCATTTGTCAAAACATCTCAAAGCATTTCCAAGTTGTATTTTTCTGGTGGTTATGAATGTTGAGTGCTGTCTTAAGTGTTTCTTAGTCCTGTGTATTGTTTTTGAGAAAATTTTGCCCAATTTCACAGACCATTTTTAAGTGGATCATTAATTTTCTTGCTGTTTAGATTTGTTTCCTGTTTCCTTTGTTTTGATGTTCTTTTGTTATAATCCTCTGTCAGATTCAGGAAAAACAAATGTTCTCTTTCATCCTGTCGGCTGGCACTTCACTTGATTGACCTTTGTCTTTATGCTACAAATTTTTAAAACTCTTAAAGTTCACATTTTTTAGTGGTTTGCCTTATTCCCTAAGCCACAATGTCTATACCTATTCCTATGTCTTGTTGCACTCATGACTTTTTCTTCTTACCATCCAAGATTTAAGTCTTATATTAGTGCTGATTTTTGTGCAGGCTGGGGAAGAAAAATAAAGTTCCATTTTTCTGTTCATAGACATCCAGTTTTCCTGGCACCATTTGTTGAAGATACTTCTTTTTATTCAAATGTATTTTGGCATTATTTGTCAATTCAGGTGTTTATACTTTTCTGGACTTATATATAGGTACTAAATTTTATTCCATTGATCTATAGGTCTGGTTTTGGGCCAGTGCTGTGCTGGTTTTCATACATTGACACTACAGTAAAACTTGAAATTGAATAGACTGATGCTGCCAACATGGCTGTTTTGGTCAGAAGACATTGAGCTTTCTAGAGTTTGGGGCTTCAATAATAATTCTAAGATTATCCTTTCTGTTTCCTTGAGGATAAACATATCAAAGTTATGGAAAAATGTAATGATGCTAAAGTACATGTTAAACAAAGATACAAACACTATAAAAATCAACAAAATAACAAATTAATGTAACATGTGTTTCAATAGTAACTTTAATTATTAATAGTCTCAATTTCCTAATAAAAAAAAAGGCTACCTGATTAGGTTAGTAGATTAGAAACCATGGTATATCTTTTTACTATACCCTTTCCTTCTAGGACAGACACAACCTTAAAGAAAAAGAATTTAAAAAGATATTCCAAGCCAAAGTAAACAAGTGTGTGTCACTACATCAACACATGAAAAATAGTCTTTAGGCAAAACCAAACCAGAAGACCAAGTCTACCAAAAGGTGGTACTAAATGTATATGCATTAAAGGCAGGTGACCCCAGTTTCACAAAATGTATTCTATAGGACATTAAGCTACACTAACCTCAGTACAATAATAGTAGGTAATTTTAATACTCTACCTCCACTACTCTACAGTTCAACCAGATAAAAATAAAAATAGAGAAGCATCTGAGTTAAATAACATTATAGATCCAAATATAGCTACAGAATGTTCACCCCAAGAACAATGAACATTATCTATGATAAGCCTATGAGAGCTTATTATATATTGGGTCACAAAGAAAATTTCAATGAATATAGAAAAATTGAAACAACTACTTACATTCTATCAGACCACAATATCTTTTTCTCCTTTATATTCATAATGTCTGTCACCTGGTCAATCACAGCTATTATTTAAATACCAATGAAGCTGTACTAGATTTTGGTAAGCGACTATTGAACTATTAAAACATTTTTAGGTCATTGACCACTTATCTATAGAAATTAAAACCTGAAACTTGAGTAACAACTTGATAACATTTCTTATAAAATCTGAACTCATTAATAGAAGAAGTATACATAGAAAAATAAAATAGACATCATGATCAGTTGCAGAGATCCAGTAAAGTTAGTAACAGCTGAGCTCTACATTCACATACAGGTAGACAAAGGCAGATAGATGGAGCCAGACAGAAGACCAAGTAGAGATAATTCTCAGAGTCAATGCTATGGGAGTGGAGGTGAAAGAAACTAAAGAGAGCTTTGGAAGTTATATGTAGCTCTTTATAAATTCCATAGTGTGGAATTTTCTAAATGAGCACTCAAGGATAAACTTTAGCTAAGTGACAGACACTGAGATGATTCAGGTTTTATATAATAAAAACATACTCTTGGACTGCTATCCAAAAAGAGAATGAATTATTTCCAATAACAGAGCTCTCTGTCTATAAGAAACACAAGCAATGGGTGAAGGACCATTGGTTAAGAATGCTGATGGAGAATCTGGGCTCATAGGGGCCCACAGAGACTGAACTGACAATCAGGGAGTCTATGTGTATCTGAACTATGCCTTCTGAGTGTATGTTATGTTTGTGTAGCTTGGTCTAGTTGTAAGACTCCTAACAGTGAGAAAAGGGACTACCTCTGACTCTTTTGATTGTTTTGGAAAATCTTTTCCTCCAACTTGGTTTCCTTGCCCACAATAAATACGAGGGGAGGTTTCTAATTTTACTGCAACTTGACATGTCATGATTGGCTGATACATCTCTGAAAGGCCTGTCATTTTCTGGAACAAATTAAAGGAGCAGTATATGGGGGAATGGATTAAAAGGAGGAAGCAAAACTGCGGTGGAGATACAAGGAAAAAATAAACTTAAATTTAAAAAAATGCTGATGTTGAACTCATGTTCTAACAAGTACAGGAACATGTAGACTAGAGGATCCAAAATGTCTGTCCTCTATCCAGTGGAAAGCTATCACTGGCCGATAACACAATAAGAAAAACTAAAGGCAAAGTAACAAGGTCTTCACAGTGCTGGGTTAATTCCACTTAAAGGGGTACCTCTCCTTATCAAATTATGTTTTTTGTGTTTCAAGTTGTTCTCTTCTTATATAATGGGAATGATGGGAATTGTTTCAATGGTGGTGGTTTTCTGGTTTAATTTTGTTATTTTGACCCCTGATTTGGCAAAAAAAAAAAAAAAAAAAAAAAAAAAAAAAAAAAAAGTATCAGTTTGGAAGTCTGTGTTGATTGTCAAAGTGTATTTAAAAATTTCAGTGGCCAAAGGCATTCGTATCTATCAACTCATGGAGCAGACCAATACTGATCCCCCTCTGCCTTCAGCTTCTACAGCTCACACACTACCTGAGTCTACTAAACTGGCATGCCACAAAACATAGGTTTTAGTGTAATATATGTCTGTATTCACATCATGCTTCTTTTACTTGGTTGGCAAGAGACCTTCAGCTAGCTTTATAACATCTTTGAACTTCAGTTTTTCATTCTTGAAATAAGAAGAAAAATTAATGGCTGCCCCATGGATTCATTTACTTGGAGCCCAAACACAAGTTTGTGGAGTATATAGCAAAAACGTGTGTAACTCTTTGCACTTCATCTAACAAGGGGTAGAGTGTACTTCTCCATCTTTTATACCTAGATCAAACATGTACTGCTCTTGCTGAGAGCCAGAAACAAAACTCTGAGTCTGGACCTCAAGTATCTGACCACTTTCTCTATTTTCTATTGGTCATAGAATGCTTCCTCTACACCTTGTGAGCCCTTGCTGCCAAATGATAAAGTCCAGTAATTGCTACTATTGCAGTCAATAGCCATCCAACAGCTAGAAGCCCTTCAAGACCAGGCAGACTTAGCTGATTCTCTCCATCTGTTCTGGATGTAGGAGCAAGCCAAAATTACTTCAGACAAGTCTGACCTAGATCATCAGAAATACCCAACTGACTCTTATTAAAAAGAAGCAATATTGAAGCTGCTGTATTCCAAGCTGGATCATAATACTTCAAAAGCTAAGGAGTTTAGATTTTTTTCTCAGGTTATATATTCTTGCCAAGTGCCCCTGAGCAAGTGATTGCCAGTGCTTGTATATGGATTCCAGCCCTATGGAACTACACATAGTGGTGATTTAAGATAGTGTCCAGCCAGGGATTAATAAAATAGTATATATAATTTAATCAGCAAAGTGTTGATTGAGCTCATATTTATGAACCTTGTTCTGAACTATTCGGGAGTACACAGTGATTACTAAGGTATCCTAAAATGCAGAATTGTTCCAAAGGTCAGTGACACAATATTTCCAGAGATGAAGAATCTCATAGAGCAAGGAAGATGGGGATGGATAAAGCCAACTTGCTCTAAAGGTCATGGAGCAGGCATTCTCTCCAGGATTAACATAATATTTGTAACAGTCTTTCAGTGAACATTTTCAACCCTGTGTACAAAAAGATTGAGGGACAGGCTACTTCATGACTGTCCCATGGTCCTCAGGTACATGTTGTGTATAGACATATTGTACCCAGAGTAAGGGCCAGTCCTCTGATGACTCACTTTCTGCTTGTAAGGTCACCTATTTCTGGGCTACACAGACAATATCTCAACTAAACAAAGACAAAATGAGTAAGTGATATTATGGGTATATTTGTTATCTTCATTAACTCTTTCCATAATGTACATGTCAATCAGATCATATCGTGCTCCATATATACATATACAATCCAACCTCATTCATCACCACCCCTGTTTTCCTCTGCTGCTCTCTTCTCACTCTTGCTAATGCCCTTCAATTAAAAATAAGTGAAACACTGGAAAGCTGGTGCTGTTGTTTTGCTAAATGGATGCAGTATGCCCACCAAAATGTATATAGCAAAATCCATGCCCTTGGATTAGTGCTGTTGTCAGCATGGGTCAGCAAAGTTTCTTTTGCACTGGTAAGCAATGACTATAGAGACTCATAATTGCTCAAAGTATTGAGAGTAAGTGTTAAGTACCTAGCCATAAGTAGAATGTCAATGTCACCTCTTCCAAGGCTCAAAGAATATGGGTCAGAAAGAGTGTAAAAGCAGGAGAAAGGTTGGGAGGAAAGCAGTGTGGAGCACTGACTTCTAGTCAGGACATAGTGGCTGCTCTCTTGAACCCACAGCCATTATGATGACCAGAACAGGATCTGTACAGAACTGGGCTCCTCAATACCCAGTCATGATAGGGAGAAAGGTGAATGGAGCTTCACTGCCCTTCCAAGATGTAGACATAGTTCAGTGTTAATGGGAGGAGACATTTTCTCCAGTGATACAGCCACTGGTGTGCTACACATGCTGCTGGAAATGACACTAAGGAAACTCACTGGGTAATAACAAATCAGCAAACAACATGAAAGAATCAGGAAGATGCTTGGGGGAAAAAAAGAGGATTAACAAGGGACAGAGGGTGAATATGATTGAAATGCATTATGTGCATGTATGGAAAATTCAAAATGAAACGCATTGTTGTGTATAACTAACACGTCCTAAACTATCATCTTCTAATCATTACTTCATAATTCCCCAACTGCACCAAATGCTCAAAATTAATACATATTTTACTAAATTTTTAATTAAATTTATTTTTCACTTTGTTTTGAGAATTTTATACATAAGTGGCTAATGTAAAATAGGAAACTCCAAAGTAAAAGAGAGGCAAAAAGATTTTAAGAGCCAGAAGACTAGGATGCCCTCTAGGTATGGCAGGGAAGCTGCCCTCGTGAAATATCAGCATGATTAACTAAACAAGACCTGTACAATGACCATACCAGTCAAACTGCTAAGGTGGATGAAGAAATTTCATAAGACTCTGCTCCTAGATTAAGACCTATATCCAATCAAAATGTGCAGATAGGAGAGTCAGTTTTCTACAGAGATGAGCCTCCTGATAGGTCATCCAATCCCAAATGTTGTAAAACGCTCCCCCCTTTCTCTCCCCCCCCCCCGACCATTTTGGGTCCGGGAGGTTTGTGCCCTGCCTGTAGCTCGAGGCGGGGTGGGGGTGGGGGTGGGGATGGGGTTTTGGAACCTGGTTCTCGTGCCCCAAAGAAATGAAATCACACTCTTATATCTTTTTACACTGTTTGGCCCATATCTTAAGCACATTACTAGCTAGCTCTTTCATCCCAATTCAACCCATTTCTACTAATCTGCCCACGACATGGCTCCCAGCCCATGACTGGCTGGTACCTCTACATGCCTGTTCCTCTTGGGGGTCCAATGAAGAGTGAGTTAACTCCACCCTCCTTCCCTACCTGGCTGCCTCTGATTCTCCACCCACTTCTACGGTGCCCTGCATGGGTCCAAACAGTTATTTATTTACATCATACAGAAAACATTCTACCACACCCAAATTGTTAGTCATATCACATATGCATATGACCAACACCAAATGGACCTAGTAGGGTGTGTGTGTGTGTGTGTGTGTGTGTGTGTGTGTGTGTGTGTGTGTGAGTGTGTGTGTGTGACAATCCTTGCAAGAGGTCATGAATTTGAGGAGAGTACTTATAGATGTCCAAGTGTGCTCCACGGTGACAAGAAAACCAGAAGGATCAAGGCAAGAAAGGGCTTAGGAGCGGTGACCAAGTCTTCATTCTTCAAAGGGTTGATTTACACAAGATATAATTAAGTATTTTGAATTCACAGCCCCCAGAGTGAAGGGTGTATAATGGATGGGGAAATCTCCAAACCTGCGTATATATTCCAAATCTAGCATATCAAATATACAGGACAGATGCTCAGCTTCTGGTAGGAAAACCTGGGCCAGAAGGACTGCCTCTGGGAAGGAAATCCACCCCTAAGTACACTGGGGTGAATTTGCCTGGCCTGCATTTCCTAGGATGCAGGATAAAAGGAGGCTTTAAGGCTGCCTAGCAACACTGTGTTTATGCAGCAGTCCCCAGGACTTGGAGGGGAAAAGAGAAAGAAAACAAAAACCTGTTTCTGGAGGCTGCCTGGGAGTGGGAGGAGAGGTGGGAGCAGGAGCCTGGGAGCAGGCCCAGCATGGCCAAGCAAACCATGTGATCCCAGATTCCAGGGCTGCTTGCTGATGTGGGAAATGGGCCTGGTGGCTCCCAGACTGCCCCTAGCCCCACACTAATCACAGCTTCTCCTCTGCTGAGCCATTGTTTTCACAGCTGTTCAGCTGCTCCTGCTTGGGAGGAGGACAGACAGGCTGACTCCAAATCATGGAGAATAACAGCCAGAGTGCACAAAAAAAAAAATCGTATGTGCTGGGGTGGAGGGAGATGGGAAGGGGAAACAAAACTCTTAACTCTTTACTTGGCACTTGGCTGGATTAAATACAGTGGCTCATTTTTACAACACGTGAGAATTTAGAGACAGAAGCTGATTGTTAAGGACTAGATTTGTACAATTCTTTCTGCCCATAAAAATTACAGCATAAACTGTGCCTACTTATCCTTGTCAGGTACGCTCCCAGCCAGGAAGCAGGAGTACCTGGATCCGGTATAAAGAGATGAAGGAAATGTCTTTAAAAGAGAAAGTGTAGCCAGCATTTACAAACTGTTCACTGGATTCTCAGGACTCTGAACATCACTTCACAAGTCCTGACACCATCCACGAAGTAAGTAAAATCTCCTCACGTTAAAAGTGGAGTTGAAGTGGTGACTTGTCTACAATTATGACCCTGTGCAGAGACAGACCATGACTCTAAGTGAGGTACTGTGACCCAAATCAAGGTTCTTCTCACCAGCTGCACTCCTTCTTTTACTGGTCCTTACCAGTTCTCCATGTCTGCTGGACCAAAGCATAGAAGTGACTCAAACAAATGGTGGGTCAACAGGACATGAACTTGTTAATCAGCTGTCTGGAGGTCAAAGTCAGATGTTAGTTTCACTGAACTAAAATCAAGATGTTCCTTCTAGACACTTGCGGGGAGAATCTGTTTTCTTTTTCTTTTTCTTTCTTTTCCAGACTTAGAGCCTGCCAATATTTCCTGGCTCCTGGTCCCTTCCATTGTTTTCAAACCAGTAGTGTGGCCTTTGTTTTTCCCTCTCTCCAAATCCCCAGGAGCCAGATTAATTCTTATCTATCTCTTGAGACAAAGGTTGAGGCTTCCTTCTCCAAAGAAGATCTTTCTAATACTCTCAGAGGTGTGTATGCATGCATACATTCATGCATGTGTCTGGGCATGTATGAGACACACATGCGCAGACACATTCATGCACTTATGAGCTGGAGGAAACTTGATATGGCTCACTAGATTTTACAGTGACCATTTTCCTCCTCAAATCTTCATTTGGCAAAATCTTCCTGCTAGATATGGTCGGAATATTTACACCACAAAAACAGGAAGCTGTTATTCAATATTTCCTCTTTACCTACACACACATCACTGATATAGTTCTGCATTTTGAGCTTTTGTACCCAGAGCTCCCTCTTAGCTCCACCCTCATCCTGTCCTTGCTAACTAGGGTGAAATGCTCACCCTTGCAGATATACTATCTCCTTTCTCTAGCACATATCAATGTTTCTGACAAATTCTAGATGGCCATTTAAATATCCACAGACAAACAATAACAAGCATAAACTTATGAGTACTTTCCAAATACCTACATCTAGATATACCTGCTCAAGGGGACTCTGAGTGAGGCTGTTTTTCTTTTATGTACTAGAGAACAGAGCCAGAGCTCTCCATACATGCACACAAGTTCTATGTCTGAGCTATATACTTCCAGCAAAAGACAGTTTGACTTCTGAATATATCAACTGCTTCAAGTATCAGTGCCACCATCATGTTCTGGCAGAGGAGTAGAGTGGGATAGGATAAAAAGGGTTCTCTGACATCTTAAAATTACCACCACATTCAGCAATCTGTGATTGAATCCAACTATTCTTGTCTCAAATTCATTTCAGGTAAAACTTCTCAACCCATTATTGGGATTCAGTTCTCACATCCCACATCCTCCATTGAGAAGCTATGAAGACCACTAAACAAGAGAGGAAGAGGCTGTGCTCAGATTTGAGCATTTATTTTACACCCATGTGCTGCTTCTCTTTCCTTCAAGCTTTGTGCTAACACAGGGGTAGAAAGAACAGGGAAGCAACTTCTGTCCCAGGACAGGAGCAGCTGTAAAACCTTTACTGCATCACTCCCATCATCTATCATTGCGATAAAAGTGACTGGAAACTTGCAGGTAACCGCCAAGACACTAGGGAGCATTTTCAGTCTTAATCCAGTTTGTAATTCTCTGGTATTACCATTAGTCTCTAGTGACCTCCACATCTTACCTACCCTCCCAGAAGACAGCATTGTCCACCATTTCTTGAGAACTTAGCATTATTAATAGAATAGTCTTTGCACTTTCTCATGGTTTTACACACTCTGTCTCCAAATTCCAAGGTCCAAAAGATAATGTCTTAAATCTAAAAGATATCATCTGAAGAATGAGTGACTGACTTTCCCTTTTGGCAGGAGCCATGGGAGAAGGAAAAGAAGGCTAAATGACACTACTCATGAAACTGATTCTCCAAACTCCCTCCTTCTCTTTCCCACTGCAAGACGAGGAGGGTTGTCAGAAAGTGGTTTGGGAGCCATGCTCTACAAACCTTCCTGCACTAAGAATGTTCACTGGCAATGGTTGTTCCTATGATCTGAGAAGACCAAGCAGTAGCAGATATCCTTCTCAGATAGGAGTTGCCCCCATACAATTTACTTCCCTCTAGCATATTTATATGCATACCCAGAACCTATGCTAACCATTTATAAAAGTATGTCACAATAATGATCAGATCCTTTTAGAATAGAGACATTGATACTATCAATGGCTGATTCATTTTCCTGGTATCACAAAGTAGATTCCAAAGTAAAATTCAAGGACAAGCTGATTTAACTAAAGAAAAGAAAGTCTGGCTCTTGTTTATTTTTCCTCATCTCAGACTGGCTTTCCCCTGTCTGCCTTCATCTGTGGAGTCATCTCTTTCTTTCTGTAATTAACTCTCACTTGGGTTAAATCAATAAGTATTGTTTCAAATATATCCCACTACCTAAAAGGAAAATACTTTTAACTTTTTCTTTTATCAGGGGTTTTTATTGTTCATCCCTAGTAGGGAATAGACAGGAGTCATCATTGAAACAGTAATCAAGGCTATTAAAAATGCTAAGACATTTTACCAAGCCCTGCAGGTTTCCTCTAGTCTAGTTAAGGTAAGAAATATGCCCAATGGGACTCTTCTTGATCTCAGAAACAGTCCTACCTTCCAGAAAGTGTTTAAATAGTTTTCACTGACTTCCAAAAAGGTTCTGGAACATGAACAGCAACAACAATGGTATTATTATCAAACTTTCTATTGGTCACATCAGCAAGGAACATTGGATTTGTTATATAAGCAATGGGAATTTCTTTTCCTTGCTTTTAACTATGTGCCATTAAAAGACACACAATTATTGGACATCCTTAAGTCATCTAAAGCACCTGATCTCAAACATTGTTGAGTCCTGTCTTGACTGTAAGGATTCCTGGCACACCACGTGAACCCAACATGGCGCTGGGTAAAATAAGAATTCCTGGCATGTAGTAGCCATGTGGTAAAGCCAACATGGCACTGTGTATGGAGGGCACCCCTAGGTGTGGCTAGGTGGATTCATGCCCACTCTTTCTCTTAAAAAGAAATGCCATGTGACAGTCCCCTCTCTCTCCCTTTCTCTTCCTCTTCTTCCACTCTTCTCTAGGTACCCGCTCCGTAACTCCCTGAAATAAACTCTTGTATGGCAACTGGTAGCCTGTGTCTTTCTCTTCACATGCATGAAACCAACATTAACTATGTAATGATTTGAAGGTCAAGTCTCACCTCTTCAGTAGTAAGAACCTAGAACAATTTTATTTCATTTTTTTAAAAGAAAGATGACATTTATTTATTCTTTGGAAAACTTATACATATTTATATAAAATGGATTTTAATGGTATCCAAATCCCACTATCTCCCTCCAGCTCCCTCAAAGCCCTCAAACCTATCTCCTTCCAAAATCCATATTCTGTTAGATATAAATCTAAAAACCACTAAGTTTAATTGCTACTATGTATCTGTGTATGAGTGTGGAGCCATTCACAGGGGCAATGTATAACCTACCAGTTACCACATCTCCAAAGAAAAAAGTGTCTCCCTCCCTGCAACAGCCAGTAACTCCCCAGCTAAGAGCATGGCCTCAGTAGCCCCTTCCTTATTTGTAGTGGAATTTTTAACTAGCCTGGTCTTGTACAGGCCTTGTGCAGGTAATCAGAGCCCATGAGTTCATATGAGTGATGTCCATGTCATGTCCAGGAAACAGCATTCACACAGCACTCTTCCAGCTCTTCCATCCTTTCAGACCCATTTCTGTTGTAATTCTTGAGACTAGAAAAGGTAGAATATTGGTTTGAATGCCCTATCTCTGGCTGAGCATTTGCAGTCACTATTAACTATCATGCACTGCAAAAGACACTTACTTCTTTGATAAGCATTGAGAGCAACACTAGTATGTAAGTGTAAACACAAATATTTAAAAGTCAATTTTACAGCACCATGGCTGAGGAAGCCATAGGCCCTGAGGAGGAGGAGGAGAAGGAGGAGGAGGAAGAGGAGGAGGAGGAGCTGTTCTTGTCTCTTCTGAGAATGAAGAACAATCCTGAAGAAGTAACACAGGAGTTTGTATTATTCTTTTTCTTCTCATTCATAAGTAAATCAGTCACAAAATTTCTAGAAAATTTTTCTGAAAAGGAATAAGTGAAAAGCAAAATCATCCTTTCAACCCCTTCCTTGCTTTTTTCCGACTGAAATGGGTAAATTGTATGTTCCCACCCAACATTTCCCTTCAAGTTAGCCCATTCAGTGCTGTAAATTCAGCCCTAAGACCTAAATTCATTTTTTAAAAAAAAGTAAACAATTGTCCTAAAGCAAGAAACAAAAACTGCAAGTCAGAATGTAAATACATTTTTTGGTCATTCTATAGTTCATAATATGCAGATACTCATGATGACACAAAAGGAGCTGAAACGGCTTCGTAACGGGTTTTTAATGAGTAGGAAAGCTTTTCTAAGATCCTGGAGTTCCCCCTGGCTAGCTGCATGGCCCACAGAGTGCCATTGATCAAAAACGGCATATATCTCCTCCCCTTAAATGAAGGGGAAAAGAGGCAAGATTCACTTGTGTAGTGCGTTGCTGGACACTATCCCATCTGTTTGTATTCCTAAAACAGAGGCCTTACCCTAAGCTCTCCACACAGTGAAATGATCTCTCTGTATTTATCTTTCCTAGATTTTATCTGGGACTCCTCCATGTTGGGAGAAATCACAAACTACACTATTCCTAGTAAGCAACCTACAGCAGTCACCTTTCTGAAACTGTAGCAAAACACTTGAGTTCATATCCCTGTGAAGGGCAAAGATTAACTTGGGTTCATAGTCCCAGGGCTTCTCTTATATGCCAATGGCTCCTGGGCTTTGTGAACCATCTTCATGGCAAGGAAAGTGCTAAGCATCGTTATAAAGACTTTTCAATTAGGTCATTACATTATGGTGAAA
Organism: Sigmodon hispidus; assembly: GCA_004025045.1. Taxonomy (NCBI): domain Eukaryota; kingdom Metazoa; phylum Chordata; class Mammalia; order Rodentia; family Cricetidae; genus Sigmodon; species Sigmodon hispidus. Next base: position 89,311 of record PVIH01002940.1, read on the forward strand.
GTTTTCTTTCCTTTTATTTACATAAAACTTTGCCAGAGAGAGTAAATAACCTGCCCATGGTCTCACAAACAGAATGTGATTCACCAGGACATGAGTAAAACAGTCATTCATAGATGCCTCCTTAGTATTGAAATATCCTTTAGAAATTCTAAGCTCCATTTCTATTATTTTAGAGCTGCTTTGTAGCAAATACTATCTGTATAAAACAAGTCATGGCTTTCACCGTGACCTTTTTACACAGCACACTGTGAATGTCAATTGGATTCACTTCCTTCACACAGTCTTCTGACCCTCCCATCCATGCTCCCTCAACACCAATATATACCTTTCTTCTTTAAGAATTATGTTTTAATACTTTTGTCTGTGACCAGATCTTCTGAGTGAGATTAACTCTCAATTTTAGCTTAGCGATAGAGCACTTGCAGAGTGTTTACAAGGTCATGATTTTGATTCTCAGAACTTTAGGAAAATAAAATGACATTTCTTTTCCAACTATATACAAGGAAAGGGGCTCACTGAGGCCCTGATCTTTTCCCCATCAACATTTCGTGAGCCAGAGGAATTATAAAGGGAAAAACACATGTGCAAATAATACCACATTATTTCCAGAGCTATAAACTATGGAACACATTGCATTTGCAATATCAGCCTGGAGTATGTTAGACCCGAGGGACAAGTCAAACTAACCTGTCACAAATACCCAGAGCAAGATATTGGACTCTCTGATATGATCTCTGTATTTACAGGAGGCCTCCCTTCAAAGGTAGCTCAGATCCGGATCTGAAGACCTTTATTTGAACTCTCAACTCCAGCATAATTGACAGGGAGAATTAAAGGGGATATGAAGACCTGGGCCTGAACTTTTTCAATAGTCTCAGCTCGGCTCACATTGCTCATGATATTAGAGGCTGCCGTGATGATATTAAATGATGCCGCACTGACAGAGATTAACAGACTATGCAATTAGATTTAAATGCTGTAATTGGAACATGCTGTTAAGTGCCTACCATCAGTCCTGGGCTCCCTTATGACAAGTGAGTCTCTCCTTGGGCTGCTTTGTAAATTTAACACTGTCCTCACCAGCCACAAATCCACTACTATTTGTACAGAGGCAGAGAACAGCTTGGTTTTTATTAAGGGACTGACATGCACTCTACTACACACATCTACAGTATTGTGTGTTAACAATATGCTTCAAGTCCTTGGAGCTTTATGACAGGTGTGTATGTGAGCAGGGGCCACCCATCCCAGGGTTGTATCATTGGCTCAGCAGCAGAGAGCCTGCTCACTCTTAGGCTCCTCTCTATGGGCATTCTGATAGTAATCTCTGGGTTCTCTGCACTCCCCATCCTACAGCTCATGCCTAGGTGTGATTTAGAACTAAATTCTGTGAACTGAGCATCTTATCTCAAGAGGTGAAGAGGCCCGGGCCCCAACAAGACAAGCAACCACACCCACCCATTAAATTCCTCACCATAGGTAGTCACCAATGATATTACCTTGATTAATCACTGTGCCACAGACCAAAGGAATCCATCACTGCCTACTTGTGGAACACCATCCACAGTCTGGCCATTGATAAACCCAGATGAAATTAGATTTTCAGTCACTTTGACTATTCTATCTGCCAGCTCAATTTTCTATCTTACAAAACACAAAAATTAATACCTAAAGTTTGCCAGGATAATCACCATGTGTCCTGACTTTCATGGATGTCTATACGTACTAGCTATAAATTCTAAAGTTGATTTCCTGATGCTGTGGTAGCAGAATTCTACAGTCAGGTAGGTCAAAGGTCATCATAAAGCAGGAAGAGTTAATGAACCTCTGAATCTACCTCTCAACCTTCACACTGAAAATTAAAGAGGTTTTAGGGGCTCCTTATTAATGAATTTTTAAATAATTAGATATTAAAGTAATTTATGTGTAATCTACAGTTTAAACTTTGAAAAGTTAATTGAATATAAAATTATCCCTTTTTTCAAATCCCCTGCCCACTCAGGATATGCATCTTTAAAAGAAAACACAAAACAATAAAAATATCCATGAATATTATTCCAAAATGCACTTTCACAGATTTAGCAATCATTGTAGAAGCAAATTTAAGTATCTGTCATTCTAATTTCCTTCTTTTGTAGGTATACATGCATGCATGCATGCACACCAGTTTTTTAACTGCCTTGAGTTTTCAATTCAGAATGAAACTTCAAGATCTTGTAGCAAGTCCTAAGTCACTTCCATAGCATGGTTCTGTAGCACATGACTAGGCCTTGGCTACTGTACTGACTGGTTTTGTGAGTCAACTTGACACAAGGTAGAGCCATCAGAGAGGAATGAGCTCAGCTGAGGAAATACCTCCATGAGATCCAGCTCTAAGGCATTTTCTCAATTAGTGATCAATTGGGGAGGGCCCAGACCATGCTGGATGGTAACATCCCTGAGCTGGTGGTTCTAGTTCTATAAGAAACAGGCTGAACAAGATAGGGGGAGCTGCTAACTGGCTTGCTCCTCCCCGCATGGTTCTGCATCACCTCCTGGCTCCAGGTTCCTGTCCTGCTTGAGTTCCTTTCCTAACTTCCTTCAGTGATGAACTGTGATGTTGAAGTGTAAGCCAAATAAATCCTTTCTTCCCCAACTTGCTTTTTGGTCAAGGTGTTTTGTTACAGCAATAGAACCCTAATTAAGACAACTGGTGGATCATTTCCAACCATTTTATGAGAAGAATACTATAGCATATGTCGTTTGACACTCAGGTAAACACAGACAGCATATAATCTCTAGAAATGAAACTGTAAGATCAAAGCAAATGTATATTCACAATTTTTTTATTAACTACTATTTATTGTACTAACTTACCTCATCCCTGCAGCATAGCCATGTTTTCACAGTCTTGGCAACATTACAACTCATCAAACATTTAAATAATTGCCAGTTTGATAGGTGAAAATAATATATGAGCATAACTGTAATTGTTAGTTCTTCTGGTATGCAGTCAAAGGGCTTTCAGGTTTGCGAATCTCTAGTTTGGGATTTTTGCTTTCTCTTAACTGTCAGTGTATGTGCTTTGCCAATTTTTCTAATGTGTGGATGTGCTTTCCATGTTGATTTGAAGACTCAACTTATATATTAGAGATATTAAGTTTTGTTTGTGGAAAGTTGCACTTATTTTGTTCAAGATCAATTGTCCTTTAACTCTGTTCATGGGATTTTATGTGGGCATACTTCAGATATATAAAGTAAAACACTTTAATTTTTCTCTTCTGGTTTGTTACATTTTCAAATAGTTAAAAATTTTCACATTGCTAGGTAATAAATCTGACATATTTTTTACTGCTTTGTGATTTTGTTGTGTAGTTACATTAACTGGGGAGGGGCATGCATGCCACAGTGTACTTATGAAGGCCAGAGAACAACCAACATGGTCAGTTCTCACTTCCCACCAAGCAAGTCCTGTGGCTTGAACTCAGATAATGAGGCTTGGCTGCAGGCGTCTTTACCAGAAGAGTTATCTTGCTGACCCTCTGACATCATTTTTACTATCTGATTTATTTCAATTTTATTTTGATGTATAGTATGAAAAAGATTCTAAAATTATTTTCCAAATGAATACCTGATCATTGTGGTAATAAATGTCTATCACCAAATTCCTCAGTTCACACACATGTACAGTAGTGTGAAATAACCAGTTTATATGAAGTATCAATTTCCATGCATGTGTAAGTTCCATAGATGGTCTTTCTGCTCTGTTCCTTTGGTTTCACTTTTTAGCCAATATTTTACTGTTAATTAAAGATGCAGAATATATTTTAAATTTTTCTGAAAAGATTATTTTTCCTATGATTCTGGTTATTCTCATTTGCTTTTCCTTGAAGACTATTAACTATCTCTTGGTATACTATCAGAATTATGACTTAAGACTAATATAGAAAAAACTATTAATCTTATAATGAGTATTTCTATCAATGAACTTGGTATATACCTACTTGTTCTTTCAACTCTTCTTTAATATAAGATTGGAATGTGAATGTGTGTGCTGTACACATATGTATATATGTATAGTTGCATCTCTACATGTAAATGTATGCATATGCTACACACATGTGCATACATGTATAGTTGCATCTCTACATTTATATAATGTATTATTTATAGACTTTGTATATAACATTGAATTAAATAGTTTCCTTTATATCCACTGGGGAATGATTATATAGATAAATGGATTAATATGAAAAACTATATTCATATATAAATATATGTTTTTATTATATTCCTAAACTTTCTTCTTTTCATCGTAATGAAGGATTCTTCAATTTATTGCTATTTTTGTCTAGCTGATACCTCACTGGAGTTTCTGATTTTTAAAGATGGACAGCATTGACTTCGCTGGACATTTCTACTATCCACTGAGCAAATTCCAACAGACATTATGGCAACAATTAAGTGTTACAAAGTTTGATACTGAAAATAAGAGAAAAGGTGAGCAAAATAGTTCTTCATTCTCTGCGGTAGTTATATCTTACACAACTCTGGTTTTGTTAAATTGGTAGACAGAAAATTAAAAGTTAGTGGACATAAAGAAGTATATAACACAATGCAGAAAGACATGCTGACTTAGATGTCACAGAGACTGACCTGAAGGGCCAGAAAAAGTTAGATTATAGAGAGTCTTACTCTGTCCTGTCAGTCGTATATAATATTACCTGAGAAATCAAGAAGTACAGAACAAACAATTTCCAAAGCTATAGAAATGACGAAAACATCCAGCTGCCTGGACAGTCACCCAAGGATCCTGTGCAATGCTGGGGCATCCATCTTAGACCTATATGTCTAGATTATCTGACAGACTTTTCTGCAAAGCAGGAGTCTTTAAGAACTACTGTACTTTGTCTTAGCAAAGTGCAGCCATTACTTTCTTCTGTATCCTGCTTATCCAGTTTGAACAGTTTACTGTCAGCAGTTGAGGCAAGGGCAGTTGTTTCTTTTTCTTTTCTTTTCTTTTTTTTTTTTTTGCCAAGTGGCTAACTTTGCCGCAATTAAAGGAAACTCATATGGAGGTTCTTTACTGCACATTATCATTTTTTGAAGTAGATTAGTAGATTGGTGTTGCCAGGAGCAGATATCTCTCACTGTCATCAAAAGTCTTATACTATTAAAACATTTAAAATTCCATATCGGCAGGTCTTTGAATTGTTTGAAGATCAGCTATCTAAAATATATCTTCATATAATCTTGAAAATATACCTAACATGACTACAAGTTTGATTGTTATAGCTGACTAACTACTAATCTATATTTCTTTATTAACCAAATTAAAATTTTCAAGGACTAGAACCTTACATTATATTGCTAAATAAGTTGCATCAGTAGAATACTTTAAACAAGAGTAGAGCCATATATATGTTTTTATAATGAAAAACATCCTTAAATTTGTATCAATATACAAAAATATATACCAATATAAAATATATGAGGCTAGTGTTTATTTAAAAGGATACTCACAATCCACCATTTATTCCATCATTTCTATATTATATTCCCTCCTTTCCCTTTTATTAAAGATTTCCCTGAATCTAATCTCATTTGTTCAGCTATTTTCCTGACTATGATCAATAACAGCTTATACTCAACCCCTCTAAATAATGACAAACATGCATAACCCATAATATGACCAAAACCTACCCATGACACCTCTTGAAAATGTAAACATCATGTTCTCTAAACTGCTTCCTGTTGTATCTGGGGGCACTGGCATCTTTAGGGGACCTTGAGAAAGTTGTGATAATGTGCAAGTCCTAGGAGAGTAAGCAGTATTATTTTTTGCTTAATCTCTGGGTCAGGAAAGTGTAGAGCTTATCTCAAGTCTTGTTTGAATAATCTGTGAAGCTGGACCATCTCAACTAGCAGCTTTGAAGTTGTTCTGGATGCATAATTTTGAATAAAGTGAAGCAGAAACATTCTGAGAAGCTGGATCACTTGGGCTACTTGTTTTTATTGATACCTCGTCCTTTTTTATGAAAACACAGGAAGCTGTAAAGGTAACATACATATCTGCATTAACTCAAGTATGGAATATACATTGTATACAAGTCAGCTAAAGATAGGGAGGGTTTGTTATTGTTCTATGTTTGAGCAGGTAAAGACATGTGTTAACTTTTTAAGTCTGCTAGGGCTGCATATCCAAACTATAATAAAATAAGTCATGAGGACTCTGACCAAAAAGATTTTTCATGTCTCATCAAGTCTCAGAGCTGTTCCCATGTCAAAGAATCATCATATATGTCCTGGGTCCTATAGTCTTTCTTAGCTTTGTCCCTCATGTCTGCAGCCAAGCTTTTCAGAAGGTCTTTCCAAATTTAATCTGACCTTCATTAATTTTGAAGATAACAGTAACTTTTTGTTTCCTGTAGAAACAAAGGCATAACCTCTACCCTAACATATTCTTTATTTCCATTTGAAATTAAGGCATTCTTAAAATATATAGGTTGGTTTAATTTAGCAGTTTCTATCATTCAACATCTCTCAGCAGCTATTGTTTTTTGTACAAGCACCACACAGGATCTAGACACCCTGTGCATTTCCCAATTTTACATGAGAACTTTTACATTATTCTTTTTTAAAGTCCTTAATTTTTAAACTGTTTTTGTGACTTTCTTTACTCATTTTCTTTTCCTTATCAAATAAACACATTTTTTAACATACTATTCATTTTTAGAGGTTTTCTATGACTGGACCTGGCTTTACTAAGTGCTTGCAGCATTCTCTGACCACATGAGACAAGTCTTAAACTGGCATGTCAGCCACCTTAAGGCTCAGCTTAGTGCATAATGCTGGCAAATGGTTCCAGCCTGAAAGCAGTGGCTGACACCTGCGTCTCTGTACATCTCTTAGTACCAGCCCACCAGAGAGACCTCATGACTAGAAAAGAATTTATATTCAGATCCTTGTTCAGAACATTTCTTAGCTTTTCAAGGCCCTATGTTTGAGTATTTGAGCCCCATGTTTGGCACCATATGTAATGAGTCTCTCTCTGTCCCATCAGCCAGCTCCCAAATAATTAAACCAAAACTCGTTATTGATTATAAAAACATAGCCTTAGGTAAGGCTTATATATAACTGGCTTTTACAACTTAAATTAACCGTTTCTATTTATCTATGTGCTGTCACATGGCTTGTGGTTTTTACCTTCTCTTCTGTATGTCCTGCTTTTTCCACATCCTGTTGGAGAATCCCTCTTTCTTTTTTCCCCAAGAGCTCTCTCTGTCTGGAATTCCTGCTCATGCCTCCTGCATAGCTATTGACTGTTTAGGTTTTTATTAAACTAATCTTAGTGACACCTTTATATAATGTAATCAAATAACTTCCAACAGTGGACTGTGTTATAAATGCACTTGCAATCTAATCCAACTCTGTTTCCTAGTTGATACAAACATCTTAAGATGCAATACTTAATAAGTTTCTTAATCTATAAAATAGAATCTTTGTAGCATTCAGTTTACAGTAGTTCTTAACTGAAGTATTTTATGTAATTAACACCCAGAATATTGCTTAGTATGTATCATATTATCTTTAAAGTTACTTTCCTCCTCTCCTCTTTCTTAATCACATGTCTTTATTAAAGAAAGTTACCTATTTAAAAAAATCCTAATATAGAGAATAAAGCACACACACTTACACACAGACACACACCAACATACTTTTTAGTAACCTTGAACTATAATAGTAACTCAGAATCCAATTTTAAACCCTGGTCAACCTTTGACTACCTGTGTGACTATAAATAAGTTCTTTAAATCACTAAATATTCTGACTTTCATCTGCAAAATGAAAGCAATAATATTATTTCATGAGTCCATTTGCAGATGGTGATAATACATATGAATCACTTGGGACAAAACAGAAATAATACCCCCAGTGTCCTTGCCTTTTTCTAACAGTCATTCTGATATATGGATTATCCACTCATTGCCAAGAATATTCCTTTTCAGTCAGGCCCACTCTCATAGAGGAGAAACTTCCAGCTGTCTGATCAGGAGATGTGACAACAGGAAGCCCCATTCCACTCTCGATCCCTGGCCTCCAATTCTCTGGTCAGATGAGCCCCTCATTCTAGAACTTAATCCCATGCTGTCATGTATGGTTACTCAGCCTGCTGTGTTCTCCCCACCAAAGCACCTTGTCTCACACTGTTCTTTTATCTCACAAAGCGTCTCTTGTTGGATTGAACCCAACGTCAGCAAGCAATTAAATGCTGTAAATCATATAATTTTAGGGTTGGAAGGTTACTGAGAGGTGTGATATATGAGTCTCCTCAACTACAGTTGATTAAACTGTTTGAAAAACTCCACAGAAATATTTCCTTTTCCACCACATCCTGTACTGCTGGGAAGTCCCTCTAACCCAGAGCCAGCATTTGCTTCTTTCTCATCCAGAAACATGATTCCCCATCCCTTCTCATTTCTCAGTCCTACCACTATAATACCTGGAGAGTGACTTACTGACCTCCAGGCCATTTTCATGCCTCCTTACAGTACATCGTAGTACCCTTTCCACTCCTCCATCACAGCCCTCATCACATACAATACTTGCCAAGGTTTGTGCTAATTTAAAAAGGAAGCATCTCTCTCACTCATGAGTATATAAAATCCAAAACCCAGGAGCAGTTGAATCTGTTTCTGCCTTTACTGCCATTAGATTATCCTCTGACTCTACACCTGGCCCATCATCTGGATAAAATTCAACTTTTCATTTTCTTGAAGGCAAGTTATCTGGCCAATTCACTCCTACCCTGCTTCTGACATGCAGTCTGGACAAGCACAGCACATTCAGACAGTTTTTCATCAACAGGTTCCATATGTAGTTTCTATACAATGCTCGCTCGTGCTTGCTCTCTCTCTCTCTCTCTCTCTCTCTCTCTCTCTCTCTCTCTCTCTCTCTTTCTCTCCTTCCTTCCCTCCCTCCCTCCCCCGTCTTGTATGATCTCTTCTCAAGAGCTACCTCATTGCTATGTCTCCAGCTCTTATCTCATTGGCCTGCCATGTCTCACTTTCACCTCTGACCTCTCTGCCCTCAGGCTCTAGATACACCCTTGCCCTTTGATGTCAAGAGATGGGGCTTCCTGATATGGGCTCATTAAATTCTCTCAGAGTATTATCTTTTCTTAATTAGACTGAGTCACATGAAGAAGACCACAAAAAGGAAGAATTTTCTTCCCGTTTACCTTCATGGTTCTCTATGTATCTTTATCCCACTCTCAGATGTAGCAACAAACACTATGTGTTTCTTACATAACCATACTGCCACCCCAGGCACCTCCTGCACATTAAGACTTCCATAAATATTTGCGGAATGAGTGAACTGAACCTTGGGGAAAATGTTGTTAGGTCATCAAAAGCTTCTACATATATCATAAAGTTGTGATACATCAATTAGAGTGTCAATAAGCACCTTCCTCAATAACATACAAATGTGAAGTAATGTAATTAATTCAAAATTACACAAGCAATCAAGGTGTGCTTACTTTTCCATCAATCAAGACATGATTACTTAGCTATGAGAAAGTTCACAAGGGAGTGTATATAGCTTCTAATGGGGCTTACATAGTATATGAAGACACAGGAACTGGAAAATTGCTGAAATTACCAGACAAAGCTGTTTAAATACTGGACACATCTGTTCATTCTTTATTTTACTATAAATTCCTGGAAATATTTCTTTATAGATGACTAAATATATTAGTTGGGTATAATTTTTCTGTGTCTGTCTCTGAAGTTCTCTCTTTCTCCCTCTGAAGCCTCTCTCTCTCTCTCTCTCTCTTTCTCTCTCTCTCATACACACAATTATACATTGGTAAGCATGATAGATTAGATAAACAGATAGACAGACAGCTAGTTAAGATCAATAGATAAACAAATAGGTTGATAGACAGGTAGACAGATGAATGTATAGATAGAGATAATATTTCAGAAAGGAATTCTATCCCTGCCCTTTTTTGTGTATGTTTTCTGGCAGAACAGAGATGAAACAGCAACACAGACCAAGAACTTGTTCAGCAGCCAATCCTAAGGTGCAAGAGAGAAATTTAGAAGAGGTGGTAAGAAAAAGTAAAAATGTATTCTTAATTCTTTCTCCTACCCCTTCAGGCATCTTTGCCCTCACTCTTCAAATGCTTAGCAGAGTGTAGACTAAGTGTTGGATGGTGTCTTTAGAGATGGAGGATTCAAGGGCAGCCTGTTCTCAAGGCTGCACTTACCTCTGAGGTTCAGCTTGCGACTATAGACATACTGCTTTTATGGCACTTCCAACTAGCTGTGTGTTCTGGCATATGGCTTCCCAACTGCTCCCTCATTCAATTGCAACCCTTCCACAATACCTGGGCTTTTTTGTATGAAAATTCTTCAGCATTTTTAGTAGAATCTTGTTTAAAGTCTTAATAATTTGGGTTTTCTTACTATAAATAATCATGATACCTCCCATATGGGTAAAGCTTAATTAACTCTACTATGAAACCATGAAGAATCCCCGCTTTTACTTTCAATATTGTCTGTGTTTTAGTCAGAAATAACTACCTCAAAGTACACAGGGTGTCAATTGTCCTTTATGTTGAACATAGTAATTTAGAATGATATAAAAGAGCACTAAAATAAGGTATGCTCAAGCCAAGATGGAGAACTTTGCTGTTCCCTCTGAGCACCAACACCCAGACTTCTGCTCAGTGTTTCACAAACAGAGGCAGGCTCAAACTAGAAGAAGAGCCTTGGTGCAAATACTGACTCAGCCTCCATGTCCCCAGGAAACTGGACTCGGGGCTCTTCGCTTCTCCCTCTCTGTGTGCCTCAGGTCAGAAAGAGAGTTATAACCCACCAAGCTCCAAGATGAATATTCTGGTCCTTCTGCAGCAGAAATGCAAGAATGTAGAAACCCTTGGACCCTGTAAGATACAGAGGGCTCTAAATTGAAGAAGGGAAAAGTTTAGAACTCAATGTCTTCCAGACAGGTTTTGAGACATCAAACAGCCATGGGCACCAGTCATTTGTATTGACTACTCTGGTGAGGATCTTGGTAGAGGAGAAAATTGTTTACCTTCTAAAGTTAGATGAGCAGGATACTTGCTCTCCTTGGCCATTTACATCTAAGGCATGGAACTGGACCAGGATCATAGGCATGTCTGCTATCTGTTCCTCTCCTCCCTCCTCCTGCCTTTTTTCTCTCTCCCTCAGTAGTGTCAAAGCCTAACAACCATTGGGCATTGCTGAGAGCTCAGGAAGACTCTCCATTTCTACCTAAAATCTAACCTCACACCCATTCTACAGTGTTGTGAAGACTCAGTGTGTTATGGGTGTCAACATACCCTTTCCCTGCTTCATCAGCTTGAGATACTTTCTGGGACTCACAAACACAAACCCTTTGAAACCTGGACCACAGGTGAAGGTGAGGGAAGAGAAGAAAATGGTATACTTCTCCACATTCAGGTGTTCCTCTCAAATAAAAATAGAAAACTATCTGATGTGCTGTTACAAAACACAACAGTCAAAGCCTTCAATGAGCAGTCTTCTGACATTGATCTTCGGCATTGATAGTTTGGAAACAGTCAGGCACTAACAGTGACTTCTCCCACCCAGAAAATAAGTCAGATGTTCTGAGAAGCCATTTTTTACCTGGGGGACCCTTTAAAGAGGAATCCAGTTGGCTTTCAGAATAAAAGCCAAGTTGTTGACAAAGTCCAAGAGTTTGGGGGTATATCCTTGACACTAACTTATATTGCTTTAACAGGATTCAGTCATATTGAACTTGATAGTCCCTCCAAAACTATTAATCTGCTCTTGGCTATTTCTGTTGGTTAGAATTGCCTGGGCAACTATCCCAAGAACAGTCCAAGGAGAAAAAAATGTTCTCCTGTGTTACTTAAACAAATTTTGTTAAAGAAATAAAATCCCAGTTAGGGAATTGAAGCTTTAGCAAATGGTTATATCTTGGAATTACTTGCCAATTACTATTTTTTTAACTTGGCATTCCTTATCTGTGAAATGGGGAAAATATACTATATGATTCAGAAAATTCTCATGGAGGGGGGTGTGTGTGTATGTTTGTGTGTGTGTGTGTGTGTGTGTGTGTGTGTGTGTGTGTGTGTGCATCTTTGTGGAGCCAGAATGTATGTATCCATATCAATAAATCGTGGCTGATATGATTAGTTTTAGATCAGTGTTGCCATAGTGAGAGGTGAATGTGGCACAAAGGTCAGGGAAAGCCTGTGGGCAACAATTAATAGAAGCCTCTGTGATTGACAGAAAGAGGGCATTGGAGTCCAAGCCTTACAACTTCAAGCAATCAATTTCAAGTTTCTAAAAGTCTTCCGTCCTTTCTTTAGTAGTATAGGCAATAATCAGTGAGATTTATATAATAAAATACAAATGTCCCAAGCTATTAATAGTGCAGAATCACCATAGAACCTTATCCAGTATGCCTGCACATCACAGTATGAGGTTCTTAATCTTATGGAAAAGAACACTCAGGGTCAGAAGCATACCCAATAGGTCAAGTGAACAACCACCTATTTCTATAAGTAAAGTTTTATTGGAACACAACCATTTGCCTATTCTTATCCATGACACCTTAGGTTTTTTTTTTCCGGACATTATACAAGCTGAAAAGCCTCTGATATTTACTCTCTGATACTTTATACAAGGACTTGACTGACATTTGTTCTAAGCTCTAATCAAACCTAAACAATATTCACAGTCCTCAAAATGGAATACTCAAGGAAGTATTCTGAGTTGTAATCACCTTAGAGAACTCAACATGACTATTCTGTGTACAAATGCTCTAGAAGGCTTTAGTCTATAGCTGATGCTGAGGAGAGAAGATCAGAGCACATCTTACAGCCCATCACCTTCTCTCATCAGGGATTCTGTCATTCCTTCATACTTTTTGAGGAAAAATTGTTTTCTGAATTTGGATATCAAAGACCCTGCTTGCTTTTAAGAAATAATGTCACCTTAATCTTAACATATCACCCTGAAGCAAAAAGCATATTCTTGATACAAAAATGTCATTATCTTAAGAAAAGCAATGTGATGATGATTGTAAGGCCAGCCTGAGCTATACTGTGAGGCAAGCCTCCAAAACATACCAAAGTCCTTCTCAGAATGTTGAACTTACTATCTACTACAAGAAGAAGCATCTCTGCTGAGGCTTAAACAATGCATTAATTTATAGTTTAAGCAATGTCATTAGGCATTGATTTTTGCTATGTTCTCTTAGCAAAATAATAGTAGTAGGCTTTCTCCTAACTATTTATATATTTATATCTCTCATGAGCTATTTAGCCTCATGTTAATATCTAGAATATACAAAGTACTGGGGGGGGGGCTGATTGCACCATAAAAGCAACACTAGGAGATACCAGAGAGACACCAGGGGAAGCCAGCAGATGCAGATGAGAACTGCTGCTCTGAGAAAAGCATGGCCCTATGGTGTCCAAGGCAGAGTGAGAGTAAGGCAACTTCAGACAGCAAAGATCCCAGGTTCAATGTGAAGAGGGAGGTGAGCAAGTTCCAGACCCTGGGCCTCCTGGGGACCTCATCCCAGAAGCCAGAGCCACAGTCCTCGATTTGACCTTATGGACAGGCCTGCCCTGGACCAGGGCTGAGAGAAGCCTTCCCCAGCAATCCCAGGGGTCACATCACAGACACCCAGGCCATGCTTTCAAGACAGGCTACATCATCACAGAGGGATGGACATCTCTCAGAAAAGCATAATCCTGTGCTGTCCAAGGCAGAATAGAAGTCAGGCAGCTTCAGACAGTGAGGATCTCATTAACTGACCAGAGTAAGAAATAATTCAGATTCTGTGTACAGAGCAGACAGGAGACACACAACCCCAGTAGCCACAACAGACTAAGATCCCACTAAGACCTGACAAAGCTTGAACCAAGGAAGCAATGGGTAAGTGCAAGTGCAAGAATGCAGAAAACAATATAAAGAACAACAAGGCACCACCAGAAGAAGCTGATGTCTCTACAACATCAAAACCTGAACAGAGCAATGAAGAGGAAACAGAAAACAACAATACAAATACCCTTATTAAGATTATAGAAGCCTTAAAAGAGGATATGAAAAAGTTCTCTTAAAGAAATAGAAGAAAAGGCAAATAAAAAACTGGAAGAGATGAACAAATCCTAGAAAGAAAACCAACAAAGAGAAATTCAACAAACAAAAGACTCATTCCAGGAACTAAAAATGGAAATAGACAGAATAAAAAAGGCACAAAATGAAGCTGAGGATGAAATAGGGAATCTAAAGAAATGATCTGTAACTACAGATACAAGCATAAGCAACAAAATCCAAGAGACAGAAGAGAGAATCTCAGAAGTGAAATGCTCAATAGTGGAAATAAAAAAGTCACTCAAAGAAAACACCAAAACCAAAAAAGCCATAACACAAAACGTTCAAAAAATATGGGACACCATGCAAAGACCAAACCTGAGAATAATAGGAATAGAAGGAGAAAAATACCAGCCCAAAGGCACAGATAATGTATTCAATAAAATTAGAAAAGAAAACTTTCCAATCTAAAGAAAGAAATGCTTATAAAGATACAAGAAGCTTATGGAACACCAAATAGAATAGACCCCCCCAAAAAAATCTGCTCACCATATAACAATTAAGCCACAACACATACAGAAAAAAGAAAAAATATTAAGAGCTGCAAAGGAAAAGAGCACACTTACCTATAAAGGCAGACTCATCAGAATAACACCAGATTATTCAATGGAAACAATAAAGTCAGAATTTATACAGACACTAAAAGAGCATGGCTGCACACCCAGAATACTATAGCCAGCAAAACTATTAATCACCATAGGTGAAGAAAGCAAGAAATTTTATGACAAAGACAAGTTGAAACAATACCTGTCCACAAATTCAGCACTACAGAAAGCACTTGAGGGAAAACTCCAACCTAAGGATCCCAGATACACCCATGAAACCACAAACAATCAATAATCCCACAGAAGAAAAACCCTAAGAAAGGAAATACACATAAACTATCACCAAAAGTAACAGGAAGTTACAATCAGTGATCATTAATATCCTTTAACATCAATGGACTTAACTCACCTATAAACAGACACACCCTAACACAATGGATACAAAAACAAAAGCCAACCATATGCTTAAAAGAAACATGTGTCAACTCCAAAGACAAACACAGGCTCAGTATACAGGGTTGGGAAAAGATTTTTCAATCAAATAGCCCCAAGAAACAAGCTGGTTTCTGTTGCTATCCTAATATCCAAAAATGTAGACTTCAAACTCAATCAATCAAAAGAGACCAAGACAGGCATTATTTATTCATCTCAGAAAAAAATTGATCAAGATGAGATCTGAATCCTGAATATTTATGCCCCTAATATAAGGGCATCTTCATATGTAAAAGAAATACTACTAAAGTTTAAACCCCACATCAACTATCACACTCTAATAGTGGGAGACTTCAATACACCAATTTCAGCCTTGAATAGGTCAACCAGACAAAGCCTCAACAAAGAAATACGGGGTCTAATAGCTGTTATGATGCAAATGGACTTAAGAGATATTTACAGAAGCTTTCATCCAAACACAAAGGAATATACATATTTCTCAGCACCCCATGAAACTTTCTCTAAAATTGACCACATAATTTGTCAATTTGTCATAATGCAAATATCAATAGATACAAAAAAATGGGAATGACCCTTTGTATCAAATCAGACCTCCATGGCCTAAAATCAGAATTTAACAACAACAAAACTCACAAAAAGCTTACAAACTCATGGAAACTGGACATCTCTGCATTGAGCAACCTCTGTGTCAGGGAAGAAATTAAGAAAGAAATTAAAAGACTTTCTAGAATTTAATGAAAATTAATCCAAAACATACCCAAACTTATGGAACACAATACAAGCAGTGGTAACAGGAAAATTCATAGCACTAGATGTCTATATAAAAAACAAGAGAAAGCTCACACAAGAGACCTAACAACTCAGCTGAAGGTGTTAGAACAATTAGAAGCCAACACACCTAGACAGCAGGAAATAAACAAACTTAGGGCTGAAATCAGTACAATAGACACAAAGAGAACAATACAAAAAAAAATCAATGAATCAAAGAGTTGGTTCTTTGAGAAAGCCAACAAGATAAAAAACTCTTATCCAAACTAACCAATAGACAGAGAGTATTCAAATTAACACAATCAAAAATGAAAAGGGGGGCATAACAACAGCCTCCCAGGAAATTCAGAGAATTTTTAGGTCATACTTTGAAAATCTATATTCTACTCAAATGGAAAACCAAAAAGAAATCGACAGCTTTCTGGACAAGTCCAACTACCAAAATTAAATTAAATCAAGAACATATTAAAGACCTAAACCTAAACAGACCTATAACACTGAGGGAAATTGAAGCTGTTATTAAAAGTCTCCCAAGTGAAAAAAAAAAGAAAAAGAAAATAAAGCCCAGGTCCAGATGGTTTTACTGCAGAATTCTACCAGATATTCAAAGAAGAACTAATACTAATACTCAACAAACAGTTCCATACAGTGGAAACTGAGAGAATGCTGTCAAACTCTTTTTATAAGACCACAATCACTCTAGTACCCAAGCTACTCAATGATGCAACAAAAGAAAAATAGAATTACAGAACAATCTCCCTCATGAACATTGATGATGCAAAAATACTCAACAAAATTCTGTCAAACCAATCACAACAACATATAAAAAAGTTATCCATCACAATCAAGTATGCATTATCCCAGAAATGCAGGGATGGTTCAACATATGAAAACTATAAATGTTATCCATCATATAAAAAAATTGAAGGAAAAACCAACATGATTATCTCCTTAGGTGCTGAAAAAGCCTTTGACAATGTCCAACATTCATTTATGATAAAAGCCCTGGAGAGATCAGGAATACAGGGAAAATATCTCAATATAATAAAGACAATTTATAAGAAGCTGACAGCCAACATCAAACTTTATGGAGAAAAACTCAAAACAATCCCACTAAAATCAGGAACTAGACAAGGATGTCCTCTCTCCCCTTATCTATTCAATATAGTTCTTGAAGTTTTATCCAAAGCAATAAGAGAATGAAAGAAGATGAAGGGGATACAAATTGGAAAAGAAGAAGTGAAATTATCTCTATTTGCAGATGATATGATTGTATACATAAAGTGACCCACAAAAATCTACCAGGGAACTTCTACAGCTGATAAACTCCTTCAGCAATGTAGCAAGCTACAAGATTAATTAAAAAAAATTAGTAGCTCTCTTATACACTAAAGACAAACAGGCTGAAAAAGAAATAAGGAAAACATCACCCATTATAATAGCTGCAAATAGCATTAAATACTTTGGTGTAACTTTAACTAAAGAAGTAACAGATCTGTTTGACAAAAACTTTAAATCACTGAAGAAAGAAATTGAAGAGGATATCAGAAAATGAGAAGACATCTATGCTCCTATATAGGTAGGATCAACATAGTAAAAATGGCAATCCTACCAAAAGCAATCTACAGATTCAATGCACTGCCCTTCAAAATCTCAACACAATTTTTTACAGGCCTTGAAAGAACAATACTCAATTTTATTTGCAATAACTGGAAAGCCAGGATTGACAAAACAATTCTGCTCAACAAAAGAACCTCAAGAGGCATCATCATCCCCAACTTCAAGTTATACTGTAGAACTACAGTATTAAAAACAGCCTGGTACTAGCATAAAAACAGACTTGTAGATCAATGGAATCAAATAGAAGACATTAACCAACACACCTATGAACACCTGATTTTTTTAACAAAGAGGTCAATAATATTCAATGAAAAAAAGATAATATCTTCAACAAATTATGTTGGCATACTTGGATGGCAGTATTTCAAAAATGCAAATAGACCCAAGCATACCATCCTGCACAAAACTCAAATCAAAGTGGATCAAAGACCTCAACATAAAATGGGTGAGGAGACAGCTTTGTCTAGTTTCTGATTTTAGTGTGATTGCTTTGAGTGTCTCTCCATTTAGTTTAATGTTGACCATCAGCTTTTTGTAAATTGCATTTATTATATTTAGGTATTTTCCCTGTATTCCTGATCTCCCCAGGACTTTTATCATAAAGGAGTTTTGAATTTTGTCAAAGGCTTTTTCAGCATTTAAGATGATCATGTGGGATTTTCCTTTCAATTTGTTTATACGATGGATGACATTTACAGTTTTCTGTTTTTTGAACCATCCCTGCATTTCTGGGATGAAGCCTACGTGATTGTGGTGAATGACTTTTTTATATGTTGCTGGATTTGGTTTGCCAGAATTTTGTTGAGAATTTTTACATCAATGTTCATGAGGGAAATTGGTCTGTAATTTTCTTTCTATCATGTGTCTTTTAGTGGGTTGGGTATCAGGGTTATTGTGGCCTCATAAAAAGAGTTTGACAATATTCCTTCAGTTTCTACTGTATGAAACAGTTTGAGGAATGTAGCTATAATTAATCACATCCAATTCACCATACAATGAATGAATATTTATTAGGGAGAGAGTACTTACAATACCAGAGAGCTTCTAGGAGAAAACAGGGCTCCATGTGGGGGAAAGTCCACCTTCTCCTGGACATCACAGACACCAAGAGAGAGAGCAATTCCAGGTCCAGGGTCTTGAATGATTCTGGCCATGCCCCATCAGTGTTGACTTCTTGATGTCACAAACACTTCTCTGGGTAACCTGAATCCCTACTACATCTCCCCCTTTTGTCTAATTAAGAAAGTTCTAAACTAAGTATAAGACTATATACTATAGAGATCACCATAAGTTTATGTCTGGGCGAGAGAAAGGCACTAATATAAGCAAGGTCACACTACAACTAACAAACAACAAATACAAGGTACATTCTACTGTCTCTAATATTGATAAGAGGTAGTGTACAGGGATTACTTCAAGGCTGCTTATCTTGAATAATAAGGATCTAATACCTGAATTTTTTTGCTGAGATATGAAGTAATAGTAACCCTAACTATCCTTCTTCAACATCATCAAGACCTGAGATAGAAAATATATTACCTGAAGGTTAGAAGCATGAGAGAGTAACTTCCAAGATTTAGGAGAGGACAAGGACAGTTAACCACCTAGACAGTCACCTACAGTTTCTCTGTACAGTGGGAGCATCCACCTTTCTGGCTACTGGCCTAGGATGTCAGATAATTCTCTTCAGAAGCAGGATATTTTCAGGAAAGACTGTCTTATCCAGTCTGGGCAGGTTTTGGCGGTCTCTATCCTTCATCCTGCTCATTCGGGTTGGACAGCATGTGTATTGACAGCAGTTGAGGCAAGAACAATGCTTTGCCCATCAGGCCATTATCCATCAAAGAAGACAATCTCTTTGTGAGATGTCCATGGTGCTCAACACCACCTCAGGAAAGAAATAGTGATGCCAGGAGTTGTCGTGGTAACTCTCTCTCTCATGGCAACTCTCTCTCTCTCATGGCCAAATTCTAAATGATAAAATCTTTTTTTTCGATTGATTCATTATATTTCATGAGCAACAATTATGAAGAGTTTGATTTGTACTTGTGTGTGCATGCATGTATGCATGTGTGTGTTATGGATATATTTATGTTGATATATTCAGAATCTTCCAGTATTTTGTAGATTATTATTTTCACTCTGAACAGAACCTGGATCCTTTCCATGTGAAAACATAGCTTCTGTTCTCTAGATCCCCCAGGCTGCAGGGTGATTGCTCTTTCTGTTTTACTTTCAAAGCTTTCTCAGCCAGACTGGCTTGTTTGTATTCATTCTATTCACTTGTCCATCCATCCAGGGGAGAGTGTGGTCAAAGGTGAGGTGGAACAGGTGGGACTGTTTGTGTTGCCTGCAGTTCTCTGAAGGGCTATTGCTTCTTGTCCTTTGATCTCTCATTGTAGAGTGAAAATAATCCTTCTCTTCTCTCCATCACTTTATCTCCTCCCCAGCAAGGGCAGAAGTCCCAAGGTCCCAAGGTGGCTTAGTTCAGCATCCACTCCAGGCAGATTTACTTTCCTCACCCCAACATCAAGACTGGGTCAGGTGTTCCTCTGGAGGGAGTGGGCTCCAAGATGCCAGCCCAATGTATGTCAGATCCCAAGCTGTTCAGTGGTTGTAGTTTTCAGCTTGGACATGCTTTGCTTTTTGTTTAAAGTCCACTAATGAATAAGTACATCCCCTGCTTATCTTTCTGGGCTTGTAATACCTCACTCAGGAGGATATTCTCCAAATCCATCCACTTGCCTACAAATTTTAGGATATCATTTTTTCTTACTGCTGAGTAGTACTCCATTGTGTAGATGTACCACAGTTTGTTAAGGGGCATCTAGGTTGTTTCCAGGTTCTTGCTATTACAAATAATGCTGCTATGAACATAGTTGAGCTAATGTCTTTGGACTGTGAATGTGCATCTTTAGGCTATATATCCAGTAGTGATATTGCTGAATCTTTGGAGAGATTGATTCCCAGTTTTGATAACAAAATCTTAAATGTCATGTTCTCTTTGTTTATGAAGTGGTTGAAGACACTTGTCTATCTGCTATATTCTAGTATGTTTCTGGGAAGCCTGAGTATCCTGACTATTACTGGACAAATCTGAATAGTGGTAATTTGCAATTCAAGCCAACCAAAAGAGTGAAGTTTACATTGTAAGAATAGGCAATCTATAAATGAGTGTATGATTTCTGCATAATGACTTAGTATGATGATCTTATGAATACTAACCAGAATATATATCATTGCACATCTAAACAGAGTTATACAAAACAACTTGTATATATATATATTATAACTAATGTTATGACTAGCATAAATAAACAGAGATAGAAAGTACATTATGGAAATGACAATAATATGCTTAATATATATTAATGTGCAAAATATTTTAAACAGATATAGAAACATGCAAAATAAGGCAAGTATATATTCAATTTTGTTTCAATATACAGATTATCTCAAACATATAGAATAATTTTTCATTTGTATCAATATACAAGATTTAAATTTGTATCAATATACAGATTATCTCAATTAGACATATAAAATAATTTCCCATTTGTATCAATATACAGGCATGTGTACCAGGGCAGTTTGTTTTTGAGTCATCCTTTGGCTAATAGTTGTTCACAAGTGGATATAATAATCTACCTATGTCTTTCCTATCTATTCCCTTTTCTCCTTTTTATAAGGAATTCCTAATTCTATAATATAATTCTATCCTCAACCCAAGATTAACTTATAACCACCCTATCAGAATGATAATTATCCATAACCCTCAGATTACAAACTTAAAGGGAGAGGGGCATAGTTTTCTCATTAGATTGCTTCATGCTAACTTGTAGGCAACAATATTTCTGTGGGGTCCTATAAGACTAAAACAATGGTTAAATCCTAATGAATTGAATATAAACATCTATAACCATTCTCACAGTACTGAGTAAGTCCAATTGAAAAGCTTGTTAAAGGTATGATATGAAGCTATCTTACAACTTTCCTGAATGGTCTATATATCAAAAATTATCATTGAGTGATGTATAGCAGGTTCTTTCTTTCTCTGTCTCAATGTCCCTCAGCCTCTTTTTTTTTTTTGACAAAGTAGAGGCTTCAACAGAGAATTCCCTGACACGATTTAAATCCTTATTTCCACCTAAGATTTTGAACAAATGAACTAGTTCATAGTTTTTTATACCAATAACCAGTCATATGTGAGCGATATCCCCTAGTAGTGTTTGAAGGGGCAATTTGAAGTCCCCAATTCGGCAATACCTTCTTAATTTCTTCAAACATTCTTTCCAAGGTGTCTATGTCCAAGTCTGCTAATAATATATCATCCATATAATGGCAAATGATAGATTGTGGGAATTGTCTGCATATCATTTCTAGTGGCTGTTGTACAAAATATTGGCATACAGTGGGACTATTAAATATCCCTTGCAGAAGGACCCTCCATTGGTACCTATTTACTGGTCATGTATTGTTATGCAAATTTTTCTTTGTCTGGTTCTTGTAATGGTATTGTAAAAAAAAAAAAAAAAAAGTCCTTCAAATCAATAGGTCATCCTCTTGGTAGCAAAGAAGGCAAGGGTATACCAGACTGTAGGGTGTTCATGGGCTAAATCACCTTATTAATTGCTCTTAAATCTGTCACCATTCTCCACTTCCCAGATTTCTTTTTGACCACAAATATAGGGGAATTTTATGGGCTGGTTGATTCTTCATTATGCTGAGCTTGTAACTGCTCCTGTACCAGCTGTTCTAGAGCCAGCAATTTCTCCTTTGTCAAAGGCCATTGCTGAACCCAAATAAGCTTTTCTGTCAACCATTTCAAAGGTAATGCTGTGAGTGTCTTTCTGGGGTTAGTAGTTTTGAAACTGTTGTTATGCAATCTGAATGACTGGTGATTGTTTTGCATAGCCTCTTTAAATATTGTCTTCAGGGACATAATTGAGTCTCTGCTTGATATTTGAGCCTAGAGGGATCTTAATCTGGGTGTTCCATTGTTGTAGAAGATCACAACCCCATAAATTCACTGCTATGTTAGCCATGTATGGCTTCAATCTTCCTCTCTGTCCTTCTGATCCTATGCATTCAAGCCATCTCACACTCTGTTTTACCTGAGATAGTGTCCCAATACCTAAGAATTAAACATCTACCTCCTTTAGAGGCCATCTGGGGTGCCATGAATGTTGGGGTTATGATTGAAACATCAGCTCTTATGTCAACTAAGCCTTGCTTATAAATATTATCTGTTCTTATTTTCAACTTTGGTCTTTGTTCATTTATGAAAGTCTGCCATAATATATGTTTCATCACTTGATACTGTCAAATTCTCCTGTAAAGGAATTCCATTGTCTATTGCTATATGGTCCTCTGTTCCAGGCTTTGGATTGTCTACTCATCTTGAGAAGGCTGTTCTTCCACCATAATCAGATATGACTAGAACTTCTTTGGCTTTGAGGTCTGCTTTGTGGGAGCTTCCTGGGGGAAGTTCTGAGATATGTTTCCAGATGGTAAAAGGTTGCCTTCTTTGTCTCTTTTGAACCTACATTCATTTGTCCAATATCAGCCTTTGTCACATCTTCTGCACAACCAGAAGGTAGTAGCCTTCTACTTGAATTATTTCTGGGATTGGGAGTATTCCCATAAGTATCTTGCTTACAATTCCTGGCTTACCACAATTAAAAAAAATGATGCTATGATTCCTTATCCTAACATTGGTAATGGCTTGACCTACACAATTCTTTTCATCACTATGGAGAGATTCGGCTTAATTGCATATTGAATCCTTTCTTCTGTGGGTGCATTTCTGATCTTTAATGGCATGAGCATTCTCCTATATTCCATATTGGCATGCTCAAAGGCTAAAGAGAGTACCAATTGCTTCCTAACTCCTGGATCTGACACTTCTCTATATACAGCTTGAGTCAACCTCTGTAGAAAGTCTGTATAAGGCTCCTTTGGACCTTGTTTGACCTGGATATATAACTCAATTTTCTATCTTGTGTCTAAAATCTTTTCCCAAGCACTTAAGGCAGCAGTACAGCACAGCAAGAGGGTATGGTCATCATAAGCAGTCTGAACTGCCATATCAGCAAACTGGCCTTCACCAAGGATTTGTTCCCTGGAGATATTGACACCCCCATTTTGATCTCGAGATTCCAAGGTCCTAGCCTCTTTCCTAAACCAATTCCTCCATTTCAATTGTTGGCTATTGTCCAACACTGTGATTGTCAGCTGCATCCAGTCATTAGGAATTACCTGATTCTGCATCTAACATGAGTTTAGAAATTGTTTCATATATGACAAATGAACCCCGTGCATCAATATGGCTTCCTTAATGGCCTTCATGTCCTGCATGTGAATAGGTTCATAATAATATTCCATGCAGTCTGAAGCCTTTTTACATATACTTTGTCTCTACCATGACTGAGAATATTGCCAGTGAAGTAGGGGGCAATCCCTTCATAGTGACCACCTTAGGTAGAGCATCTTCCCTACCATAATATCCCTTAAGAGGAGTTCTTGAATTGTTCTGGGTAGATGTCATCTCAAAACCCTTTTCTAATATCATTATACAATCCTCATGGTTTTGAAATCTGGAGGCCGTAGCTTTTTCCAGTGTTTGACTGTCCTGGATAGCTGATCTTTCTAATGATTTCATAGAGTTGAAAATTTTCCCATTTTCTTTGTGGACATATTTTGCTAGTTTCCTAATTTCATCATCAATGTAAAGTCTGCACTCCTATTATGTTCTCTTAGAACTCTCATCCAGGGAGGAAACAAATGTCTTAATTGCATCATCAATGTAAAGTCTGCCTTCCTCTTGCTTTTACTTAGAACTCTCATCCATTTCACACATTTTAGTGAGTATTTGCTCATCCCTAGTCTCCAACCCTTTAAAATATGTATCAGACCATTTTATTTAAGGTATGAAATGTATTATCACACAAAAAAGCAATAGATCTATGGGACTGAGGGAGCCCCTGAATATGTAATCATGAAGATAATCTTCCACCATTGCTGAGAAAATTGTGTAAAGTTCTGAACAGCTGAAATATCAGACATTTTACCATAAAATATTATTAAATACCTTAATCAGATGTAATGGTGACTTACGGTCAGCAGATGTCACAGTTGCATTCAATGTCAGCATTTTAGTAGGAGCACAGCAGAGAAGACAGGGCAGGGAGACAGTGACTGGACTCTGAGCAGAATTGGAAAGTGGGCAGGGGTGAGCCGGCAAAGATATCACTGGTTTAAATTGCATCCAACTTCTGCAGTGGGTACTACAAGTATGGGAGCAAATTCTCACACGATTAGATTAAGTCAAATAAAACCCACTTCAAAATGCCAGTGGTAGTTGCTCCCAACATGGGTGGCACTCACAGGCCCAAACACACAAGTCCAAACATGCGTTCAGCGTGGCAGCACCTCAGAGCTGGAAATGCAACTACTGGGATCATCAGAGGCTCCTTTCAAAAAGCCCATGACCCTTTGTAGCCGATCTGCTGGACCCCTACATTGTAGATTGTGAGCCTACCCTTCAACTGCTAGAGCCTGTGGCCCAGCTGGCATGGGGAATCAATCCATGTTTGGTGCCAGATATAACTATAGTTAATCACATGTGATTGACCAAACAATGAATTAATATTTATTAGGGGGAGAGAACTTACAATACCAGAGCTCTTCTTGTTTCGATTGTATTGATTTTGGGTCTAGGTCTGATTATTTCCTGCCATCTACTCCTTTCTAGGTGAGTTTGTTTCTAATTGTTCTAGAGCTTTCAGCTGTGCTGTTAGTTGTGTGGGATTTCTCTAGTCTTTTCACATAGATGTCAAGTGCTATGAATTTTCCTCTTAAGACTGCTTTCACTGTGTCCCATAAGTTTGCTTATGTCGTGGATTCATTTTTGTTAAATTCTAGGAAGTCTTTGATTTCTTTCTTAATTTCTTCCTTAACCCAGAGGTGGTTCAACTGAATGAGGTTTAGTTTCCACAAGTTGGTAGGTTTTCTGTGATTTTTGATGTTGAATTCTAACTTTAGATCATGGTGATCTGATATGGTACAACGAGTTGTACCCATTTTCTTTATACCCATTGATATTTGTTTTATGACCCAGTATGTGGTCAATTTTAGAGAAAGTTCCATGGGGTGCTGCTGAGAAATATGTATATGCCTTTTTGTTTGGGTGGAGAGTTCAGTGTGTACCTACTAAATCCATTTGGATCATAACTTCTGCTAGATCCCTTATTTATCTGTTGAGTTTCTGTTTGGCTGACCTATGCAAGGGTGAAAATGGGGTATTGAAGTCTCCCATTATTAGTGTATCAGATTTGATATGATGTTTAAGCTTTAGCAGTGTTTCTTTTACATATGTAGGTGTCCTTGTGTTAGGGGCATAGATATTCAGGATTGAAATTTTGTCTTGATGGATTTTTCCTGAGATGAATAAATAGTGTCCATCCTGGTTTCTTTTTATTGATTTTAGTTTAAAGTCTATTTTGTTAGATATTAGAATGGCTACACCAGTTTGATTCTTAGGGCCATTTGATTGGAAAGTCTTTTTCCAACCCTTTACTCTGAGCCTCTGTCAGTCTTTAAAGTTGAGGTGTGTTTCTTGTATATAGCAGAAGGATGGTTTCTGTATTTGTACCCATCATGCTAGGGTGTATATTTTCATAGGTGAATTTAATCCATTGATATTAAGGGATATTAATAGCCAATGATCTATATTTCCTGTCATTGTTGGTAGTAGCTTGTATTTTCTTTAGGGTGGGGGAGGTTTCTTCTGTGGGCTAATCAATTGTTTGTGGTTACATGGGTGTTTCTGGTTACCTTAGGTTGGAGATTTCCCTCTAGGGCTTTTTGCAGAGCTTGATTTGTGGTTAGGTATTGTTTAAATCTGGTTATGTCATGAAATATCTTGTTTACTCCATCTATGTTAATTGATAGTTTTGCTGGGAACAGTTGGTGTCCGTGCACTTTTAGTGTCTGTATAATGTCTGACCAGGACCTTCTTGCTTTCATTGTTTCTCTTGAATACTCAGATGTTATTGTGATGGGTCTGCCTTTATAGGTGATTTGGCCTTTTTCCTTTCCAGCTCTTAGTATTTTTTCTTTATTCTATAGGTTTAATGGCTTGATTATTATATGACTAGTAGACATTTTTTGTGTATCTAGTCTATTTGGTGTTCTGTAGACTTCTTGTGTCTTTATAGGCATTTCCTTCTTAAGATTGAGGAAGTTTTCTTCTATGATTTTTTAAAATATATTTTCTGTGCCTATGAACTGGCATTCTTCTCCTTCTTAGAGGACAATTATTCTCAGGTTTAGCCTTTTCATGGTGTCCCAAATTTTCTAGACATTTTGTGTTATGACTCTTTTGGTTTTAGTGTTTTCTTTAACTGATGTATCTATTACTACTATTGAATCTTCCACCTCAGAGATTCTTTCTTCCATTTCTTGGATTCTGTTAGTTATGCTTGAATCTGTGGATCCAGGTCTTTTTTTCATATTTTCTATTTCCAACTTCATCTCAGTTTGTGCCTTTTTATTGCTTCTATTTCATTTTTTAATTCCTGATAAATTCATTTCACCCATTTGTTTTCTTTTTCTTAGTTATCTTTATTTTCTTTCAGAGATTTTTTCATCTCTTCTAATTTTCTGTTTGTATTTTCTTCTATTTCTTTAAGAGTTTTTTATATCTACTTTTAAGGCTTCAATTAGTTTCATAAAGCTGTTTTTAAGGTTATTTCCTTCTGTTTCCTCTTCATTGTTATGTTCAGGTCTTGAAGCTATAGAACCACTTGCTTCTTCTGGTGGTATCTTGTTGACCTTTGTATTGTTGTATGTATACTTGCACTGCCGTCTGACCATTGTTTTCTCAATTCACTCTTGATTAGTTCTTGGTTGGCTCTTAGTGAGTTGTTGGTCTGAGGGCTCTTAATCATCTATGTGTTCAGAGGGTTGGCTGCTCTCATGAGTTTGCATTGCTATGATGTCAGTCATCACTGCTTGACCTCCCACCTCTCAGCTGTGTGCTCAGGGACTCGGCTGCTCCCCTGCTGCTATTATGCCAGCCATGGTCTGGGAGGACTGTATTCTGCACCCCATCCCAGGAAGCGGACATCACCACTTGACCTCTCACCTCTCCTCAAATAAAGAAGGAAATTATTTCAGAAGTCCTTGTGGTTATAACTAGACTTGCTCTGGATTACATAAAGTTTAACTTGAGATAATCCAGGTGTCTTCAGCATGACAAGGCCATGGAAAAGTAAGGCAAATGGAACCTAGATGGAGGGACAATGATTAAAATAGCTAATATTTTTGAGTCATTGCATTTACTTTCTACTATTAGCAATATTGTGTTATAGATTAAGAAACTGAAACAAAGCTAATTTGCTACCCAAGATACATAACTGATAACAAAGTTGGAAGAAAGCTCATGCTGGCCAACTTTATAAACCTCATGTTTTCAGCTAGCATAAATAGGGAAGCTACAGCTATGTGTGAGAACAGAGACACTGTGAGGTGGTTAAAGCAACTGGATGCATGTCATCCTGCCAAAGTACATACTGACAGTATAGCCCTGAATCTTCTAGTCCACCCAAGTTCTAAGTTCCTCATCTGAAGCAAGAAATTATAAACACAATCTGGGTGAAGTCTGTCAAGCCAAACACACGATTATTTCTGATGTGTCAAAACATCACTCAATATGAAATGCAATGAAATGGAAGAGAATATTTCCCAGAAGCTCTTTCATAGAGTGCAGAATATCTAGCCAGGGGGGATATTTTCATCAACTTCTGAAAGGAGAAAGACAGTATTAAAGTATACAGTTGCTAAACTCTTCCACAGACAGCTGTGTCTGGTTAATAATAGGGCTTTTGTTTCTTACCATGTTTACAAAATCTTAGTCCTCAGCTTGATTAACTTGTAAAATGCCTGCCATGGCCAACATTCACTTTTTATCCAGTTCTTTCAAACTTTCTCAGATCCACTCCATGAAATAAAACCTACACTTGACATTTCTAAGGTTACCAAGAATCTGAGCCTAGGACTTGGGCCTGGAGGAAAGCCATTATTATTTGACTAAAGGAACATAGCAATGACTTCTAATGTTATACCTATAGATTATTATCTCACTCAGTCTTCATCAGAGAAGATTCTTCTTACTGTGGTTGAGAATTAAAGCAGAGACCCACAACTGAACAATATGCAAATAGAGTACTTTTAAATGAGAGTTCTCCATCAAACACCTCCTCTCAAGAAGAGGTGATGGGTGGCTCCAAGAAAACAGTCTCTTCCAGACACAACAGGCCTGAAATACTTATAAACTCACAGAAATTGTAACAGCATGCACAAGACCTGCATAGGGACAAGCCAATCCAAACTGAGCACTGAAAGTAGACCCAGAGTCCTACCTCTAACTAAGAACATTTTGGTAATTGTTACT
This sequence comes from Sigmodon hispidus, assembly GCA_004025045.1. Classification (NCBI taxonomy): domain Eukaryota; kingdom Metazoa; phylum Chordata; class Mammalia; order Rodentia; family Cricetidae; genus Sigmodon; species Sigmodon hispidus. The sequence goes on from PVIH01002940.1 coordinate 118,314, forward strand.
TACTGGCAAAAAGAAAATCACTCATCCATCCCAGTGGACAGTCACAGAGTCTGCCAACAAGACCACTGGACAGTAGTTTATTAATACAAAACAAACTCCTTGTTTAGAAAGAGCTTTATGTTTTATTTTTGCTTGGGCATTTTTTAAAATCTTAATGAATGTTTGATTTTCATTTTTGTTATTGTTTGTCTGTTGAGAGAAAAAACATGAAGTTGTGTGGGTACAATCTGGGAGGGGTTAGGGGAGGGGAAAACATGATAAAAAAATTAATTTACAAAAGGTTAAAGTTCTTCCTAAACTCTGAGTAGTGTGTTCCTGTGGTGCTGAAACTTTCTAGAGCTTTTAGTAAGCTGTGCTCACACTGGGCATTTCACTTAACCCTCATGATCACCACAAGAAGAAAGTGATGTTACTGTGAGCCAACAAAACTGAACTCAACTAAAGGTACTTCTCCAAAGTCTTATGCATGTAGGGATCAGAAACATTGTTAAGAACCAGGACCTTTGGCCTCAAAATGCAGAAGCCCAAATCTGTTGTAGTAGTTTCTGGCCCCAACTAGCCCTGTAGTCCATATCAATCACTCCTGCTCACTGTCAGTTTCATGAATGGGAGACACACACACACACACACACACACACACACACTACCAGATGCCACACAAGAGTTTATTTCAAGAGTTACTGAGAGGCGAGTACCCGGAGAAGAGCAGCAAAGGAGAGAGAAAGACAAAGAGGAAGAGAAGAGAGAGAAGAAAAAGGGCTGTCACATGACATTTCTTTTTAAGAGAAGTGGTGGGCACGGATCTATATAGCCATGCCTAGGGATATGCCCTCTGTACACCATGTTGGAATTAACACATGGCCACTACATGCCAGAAATTCTTATTTCACCCAGCACCATGTTGGGTCCACCATGTGGCATGCCAGGAATACTTACACCCATAGCCTAGCCTAGCCTTAAGTTTGGACCTGCAGTCCCACTTGGTCCCAAATAATCACACAAAGATGTATATTAATTACAAGCTGTTTGGCCTATAGCTCAGGCTTATTACTAGCTAGTTTTCGCATCTTAATTCAACCTATATCTATTAATCTGTCTTGCTTACCTGTACTCCATTATATATTGCTTCCTAAGTGGCTGGATCACCTCTCTAGTGACTCCACCCTCCTTCCCTACCCCACCCCCGTATCTATGCTTGGATTTCCCACCTGTTTCTAAGCTGCTCTGCCATAGGCCAAAACAATTTTTTATTATCCAATGGCATTTACAGCATACACAAAGACATCCCACATCACATAACCAATTCATATCAAGAACAATGCAAACACTGGATTTAGATCTATTTACTTAAATCAAAGAAAACCACTTCAGTTTGTGTAAATGAATCGTAAATACATGTATATCCCAAAGAGCTAGTTGTTTAGACATTAGGCAGTAATGGATTAGGTTTTTGGACATAGATGTTAAACTTGAGAAATGTGTTGCTTCACCTGTTAAAGGGACCATGACTTTATACAAACCATATTTTTTTGGAACTAAGCATGGCTCCGAGAGTCACAGAAGGCATATGCTTCAGTAACTTCTTTTAGCAGTTCCACTGCTGTTTCTTTCCACATCAGTATCTTTTAGAACAGACACCAGAAAGTTGACATTTTCCAAGAATGCTTTTCCAAATGACCAGACTGGCCAGATCTTAAGTAAGTCTGAGCTCTCCTCCTGGGTAGACATGTCTTAAGATATTTACTGAATGTCTCTTTTGAACAGCACTTGTCATAAAGGAAGAGAAGTATTGGGGAGACAGAAATACAGATGAGATAAGATGCAGGGAAAATGACAGTTGTGTGCAGTACAGTCAGTTATCTGTTAGCATTAAAAACATAGTTACAATGATGTGATAATATGTGAATTTTCTTTGGGTCAATCATTCTTAAGCTCCTGGCTTTAATATTCAATGTCTGCTCAAAAAACTGTTCTCAGATATTTCATTGGACTCATAGCCCCAAGGCCAAGGTTAAACTTAAGATAGCGCCCTCCATTTTCTACCTTTTGTACATCTTAAAATTGTACTTCTTAAAATCTTCACATCAAATCAATCTCAATATTCTCATCAAACTTGGAATCTTGAATGTTAATAGAAAATAAAATTATCACCTTCTTAAATTGCCAATTGGTAGCAAATTTGTGTCTATTCATCACCAATGGCAAGGAGGGGCCAGTCTATGTGGTTAGTGCTTCTATGCCTGACTGCCAGGTCCTGAGACTGTGTCTAGTGCCTGTGCACTCTCAATGGTTAGCCTGTGCATTCTTATATTGCCTAATGTCAACAGTAACACTTTACAAATAGCTGCAGTAGAGAATGTCATCCTATGGATCACAACTCATAATTTCTTATTCATTTATCACAGGGCAGAAATTAATCAAGGTTAATTCCTCAAAATAAGCAAGTTACTTGAAGTCATTAATTCAGTCATAGAAATAACTCTAGGTATGTGAGAAAGGCCTCACTGAAATACATGGATTAAGGTATGAGATATTTACTTCATGTTTCTTTAATGGACGGTGTCATAGAGTTCCTCTTGCCTAAGACCTGGAACACACAGATGTCAGGACCATGTCTAAGCTTTTTCTGTTGTTCCCAAAGAACCTCATCATGTATGTTCAAAAAACACGTTGAGTCACCAGACATTAAGCTTCCTGTGGACATATTTTCTATTTATTTCACTTTCTATATTAAAAATGGAATTTTATTGAGTTAAGGATCTTAGATCTTAGTTCAATATTTCAAGTAATCACATTTCACTTTCTGCCTTTTATCAAACAGCGCATTAGAGTTTATTTTTGATGAATATTCAACACATTAGTAAAGAACATGTATCCTGGTTCCTTGCATTTTTAATAATCAGCTTTTGAATGAAGAATTGAAGTCTAAAAGATAGCCTAAGATGGTAATCAAGCCAGAGTGAGAGCATACACTCACTCTGAGATCTAGAGCCACTGATCTGAGAAGAAAAAGAAGGGCTATGCAGTGACCTGCATAGAAACCTTTGCTGTCTCATGGATCCTGCAGTCCTCTAACATGAAGCACATGTGTGGAAGGGATGAAGCCACAACAAAAGCACAGTGGCTGTAGAGGCAGTATCTGGGGGTGAGTTGGGTTGGTGGTGTCTCTTGCACAGTACTGGAATCAATTTTGAACTGTTCCCTTTTGCTTACAGTGCGTGCACACCTGTTTCATATTTGACATCTTATAGCAATCCCATAAGCTTATGAAACACAATGAAGTATAGGCTATGGGCTGAGTTGTTTTGTTTTTCATTTTAAGTAAAATCTAAACGCATGGGAAGTAGATGTTAGAAGAGAGTCATAAAAGGCATAACTACTTAACATATTTACACTATCCACAAACAGTACAATCTTGCTCTGAAGAAGTTTCCTGGGACTTAACAGTGTTATAGATTAACTGCCAAAGCTTATTAATAAGGGCCTTTTGTCTAATTTCCAGTCCAGATTACTTGGGACTCTTGAAAGCAATGCACTTGCCTTTACATCATAAACCAAGCATCTGCTAAGGGGCTAGCAAGAAGACTCCTCCACTTGTGACTGCATCCTCTAACTACTTCCTGTTTCCTTTGCTGATCTAATTCATTATATATTGTGTCTTAAATTTTTATTTTAAGAGCTCTATCCTTACTCCTAATGTGACTTCCTAGACTATCCAACTGCTTGACATTAAGACATGACTGTTATCTACAATGTTCACACCTATAGAATTGAATTTAAAACTACAAACAAAAAAAATCTCATGATACATCAAGTGAATTTAGATTTCTTTTTATTGGCCACACTCATAACTATCCTGGAATTTATGTGTCCTTTTGTAGCACAGAACATTGGTTGTACAGATTCTAACAATTTCTCTGCTATTGACACAGGCATCCCAACACAAGTGGTCCCTAGTCCCTAGGTCTAGACCTTCTGCTTCCTCTATAAGAACAACCACTACCAATTTGGTACAAAGAGGTCTGGACACAAATTGAACCTTTATAGCTTTACTCCAATATCATAGCCCCAAAAGTTTGGAGATACAAAAAAAATGGAAAGTAAAGTATATCAAAGGAAGTATCTGAAATGTATATAGGATAAATAGAAATAAATCAAGAGTTTAAATCTATCAAACATTTACTGAACTTATTTGTACTCAGAGAGTACATAAAGTCCACCTACATGCACCACTTTTATTCATTTATTATTATCATTGCTACTGTTCTTATTTTAACCAACTTACTTTTAATTAAATAGCATAAAATATCTCCAGAAGACACACATTTTCTTAACTGAATAAAAGGAAATTAGTGAACAGTTTTATCCAGAAAGTAAGTAGGTGTAGTCTACAAGTCAATGGGGGAAGAAAAGATGCAGAGGAGAAGCAGAGGTTAAAAAAAGATCTGCTAGAGGTCTCATCCACTCCTGAAGTTACTGTCATTCTCCTGTGAGGTGAGAAAAAATGGACATAAGACTTCAGTGTTGCCAGACTTTCTCTCTCTGGCAGATAGGGCAGAGGAAAATCCGGGACACTGAACTCTCCCTGGGGCTGAAGCAGGATGGTGAATGTTGATAACCCAGACCCCCGTAGCCACGGGGGGGGGGGGGCGGGAATATGAGTTGGGAGTCTTGTTGAAGCAGGAACCCACTTTATTGCATCAGACTTGAACTTATATAGGGTTGTGAAAAGGGGGTAGGAGTCTTGGGATGGGGTAGCTGTGGTGGGGAATAAGGGCCAATAATATTTTATCACATTAGCAGAGGCTGAGCAGAGGTGGTCTTAGATCGGGCTGTGCTGAGTCACTCACATTTGGAGTTTATGGCCAGAGACAGGTGGTCAAACTGTAGGAGGGCTTAGGAAGTTACACTGGGCCTCAACCCCGGACCTTGGAGAGCCCCACACAGTATTACTCACTGTGACAGAGAACCCATATATAAGATTTTTTTCTTATCCAAATTTATATAATTAATATATAGCAGAGAGTCAGTTCCTTCCAAGTTCTTTGAGATGGGTAGTTCTAAAGTTAATACCCAATAACTGCTTGGTTCATTACTTAGCATCCTGCTCTATGAGATAAAATTAAGGCAACTTTAGCATAATGATTTCCAGAGAAGAAAGATGTAAGTGATGTGGGAATGCCTTTCTGTCGGCTATGATATAAGGGAACTGTTTTGGCCCATGGCAGGCACCATAGGAGTAAGGAGGGAGGAGCAGAAATTAGAACATAGGTAGGAGAAAGAGGGCAGAGTCAGAAGAGACAAAACTCAGCTACCCAAGATTCAACATGTAAAGTAACACAGGTGAGCCAAGGGCCATGTGGCCGGACAGATTAATGGAAATAGGTTGAATTAATATGAAAGATCTAGCTAGCAATATGCCTGAGACATAGGCTAAACAGCATGAAGTTAATATACGCATCTGTGTGTTTCACTGGGTCTTTGGGATTGCTGGTCCAGATAAGCAGTGGTGGGAAGACTGTGGGGCTAGTCAGGGCCAGAAACCTCCTGTTATATGTAATCACAGCAGATCATTGCAAGAAAAGCCCATCCTTTAGATGAACCACCTACAGAGTCAGATTTCAGAGACTGAATGAAACAGTTTCCAATAGCATTATATAGTTTACTAAAGAACTATGCTCTTGGGTACTGTGAATTTACCTTAAGAAATCCTTTTCAAAATCCTACTGTGTGCCAAAAATTTGGTCTCTTTCTAGGTCTCAGAGATTGGTCCAAACAGTCCCAATCTTAAGATTCTATTTTCTAGAAATGAGATTATTTGTCCCTAGTGCATAGCTGACTTCATGGAAACAAATGTGTTCTGTGAAGCAACCACACAAGGGACCAGGTTTCACTATAATGCAAATAGATGTGTAAATTCTTTACTGGAACTAAAAGCATATGAGCGTGGCCTTGCATTTTGACTAGGTCTATGGCAGGACCATAAACAAGTGCATATAGGCAAAGAAAACAAACTTACGCAAGATAGCACTGTTTGAATCTGGGAAATCATGAGATGTCTTCTCCAGAGAACTCAGATGAGAAAATTTGGGACCTGAGCTAGACCAGGAAAAAAGTAATCCAGAGCTATAAAGAAAAAATTCTGGATCATCAAAAGCAGCATGAAGTTATTATTGATTCTAATCTACATCTTTGGATATAATCCAGCCCAACCTCTCACTGCTACCACTTATGTATCCCAGAACTGAGGGTAAATTATAGTCTGCATTCAAGGTAGTAATGAACTAGGCCATCACTGTCCCTTCCCGTGCTTCCCCAAGCAAGGCTTAACGGTAAAAATCCGTCACCAACATTAGGAAGCCCTGAGCCACAGCATGATTGGGATTCTGCTATCCACATTGGCAGTTGTGGTGATTTGAGTGTAAGTGGTCCTGTAAGCCCTACTGGGAGTGGCGCTACCAGGAGGTATGGCTTTGTTGGGGTAATTTTGGCCTTGTTAAAGGAAGTATATCTCTGTGGCGGAGATATATATATATATATATATATATATATATATATATATATATATATATATATATATATATATATATATCTTTATATATATCAAGCCACACTCGTGTCCCAGACCACTTTTTGTTGCCTGTGAATAAGATGTAACAGTTACTTTTCCAGCACCATGTCTGCCTGCATGCTACCATGCTTTCTGCTGTGATGATCATGTGCTATACCTCTGAAACAGTAATCTATTGCCCCAATTAAATGCTTTCTTTTATAAGAGTTACCATGGCCTTGATGTCTCTTCACAGCAATAGAAACCCTAACGAGGACAACTGCAGATAATTCATTTTTGCTAGAACTCTCATGATGAATATAATTTCTCTACTCTCCTAATGTTTTTTAGGATAACCTCCAAAACTGCCATTTACACTTGACTAACATTCCTAGAGTCTGCTTCTGTGGAAAATAGTGGTGCTACCAAGACATTATCATTATCAACAAGATATCTAATTATTATCAAAATTGAATTAATGGTCAGTTTTGATGATCATCAAGATGGGGAAAGACAAAACAGTAAATGGGCATTGAAAAAACTGGGAGATACTGATTAAGAAAGAAATAGGAATGAGCTTCAGCAGGACCAGGACCACAGAACAAATGCTTTGAGGAGAAATGTTAGATTTGTCCCTTACTTGTCTCAAGGGTAAGGATTAATCAGCTCTTAATCATCTTGATGTTTGGTACCCTTTGAGAAACTGATGAAAGCTTTGCATTTTCTAACTAGAGAAACAAAAAGTACATATAAATAATTTTGTCTTAAACTTCAAGGGATTTACCAACCCCAGATTAAGAACCCCTGATTAAAGGCTCTATATGGGCTGGACTCGAGACCCTGATTGCCTGCAAAGAGCATTGGATGTCTTTCCACAAGCACTGGGGAACCAGCAAATGTTTCTATCATGGTTCCCAAGTGGTTATAGTGTTCCATCCTAAATGGAAACCTAGTGTATAAATGGTTTTAACAGATTGGTGAAAACTCATAGAAGTAAATGAATTCTTTGTTGGCCAAAAAATGTTCACAAACAAATATACTGTAGGCCTTCAAAGAGCGCTGATTACAGAATCAGGTGCACTTCACTGATGCCATACAAGTTGCTGCCACAGCCAAATGCATTGACCTCAGACTTTCCTGGAGCAGGCTGGATGCCCAATGGAGTTGGAGGCTAGCTCAGGGAAGACACAGTTTTGCATCTGATCACATGTAAGGGCCAGAAATGAAAAGCCTATGGTGTATAGTGTAGGGGAAAGAGACAGAAATAACAAAATAATACACTTGGGAAAGACATAGAGCTGAGAAGATATAGAGAAGGACATGCTATATATGTGATTATAGAAAACAATATGATTTGCGAACAAATGAAAAAGTGTTAAGGTAGGGAAGTGATGGGAGCTGGGCTTTAAAAAACCAGGGGCTCAAAAAGAAGGCTGAAAAGGTTAAGTGGTGGGATGTTTGAGTTTTGTTTTTATAAATAAATTTAAAGTATGGTTTTCATGTCTGAGTATCTTGTCTTCAAAAAAAAAATAATAAATTCAACATCACCCCTTTAATACTACAAAAAACATTTTCCCTATATTATAGGTAAGTTAATGCTAGATATCAATTTAGTTTACCACAAAGGTGTCATATGTTAAACTGGGGAAACCATTAAGAGGTGGGGGCCAAGAGAAAGATCTTTAGGTCATTAGTGATGTCCCCCTCAGACAGAAGAGATTAAGGTCCTTCTCACGAGACTACAGTTAGTTCTCATAACCATCTCTGCCTCTCATCATGTGATCTTGTCTTGTGCATACAAATCTACCATGATGCTATTTGTTATGTCTCTTTAGAGGCAGTAGCATACTGTTTATAATTTCAGTCTCTGAAGCTTGGGCTAAAAAATATTTTCATGAGTAATACAGTCTCATGTATTTCACCATACTTTAAATTTATTTGTAAAAACAAAACTCAAACATCCCACCACTTAACCTTTTCAGCCTTCTTTTTGAGCCCCTGGTTTTTTAAAGTCCAGCTCCCATCACTTCCCTACCTTAACACTTTTTCATTTGTTCGCAAATCATGAGATAACCCAGCAAACAGCTGCACACATCTCCCAAATGAGCAACACAAGACCTAAAGTTTGAGCCAAATCTATCTGACTTAAAGTTAATGAGAGGACTATTCCCTGTTGTCCCTGTCATAGATCACAACCAAAGTGAAGACAAATTGTACACCTGAGTTCCCAAATCACTGAGAGTAATTGAAAATGTCTATATGCTTAAGGACTTAAGTGACAAGCATACAGGTTATTGTTATTGTTGGACACTCTGAACATACACATGATGATCTCTGAAACAGCCTTATAGCATCATATAGTTAGGACAGGACCTGTAGGAAGATGGAAAACCTTGGTCATCTAGGAGTAGAAGGACTTGTGATTAGGTTCTTTAGATGAACCTACATTTCTGGAGTAGCATTGAATGGATGCTGAACCAGTCATGAGAGGTTGATTCCTGTCCAGCTGTATGCTCAACAACCACCTTAAGTTTCAGATCCTCAGCTTCTTCGGTGACATAGATTAATCCACCTTTCTTAAGAGTCAATACAGCGATGATCTAAAAAGCACAAATTAAAAACCTAGTGATCTTGCATTCTAAAATTCTCTAAACTCTTTTTTATGCTTGCATCTTTTTTCTGATACCATTACCAGGATCTTCCAGCCCTCTGATTTTAGTTGATTCCTTCATTCCCCTCAATACACAAATATTTACTAATAAAAAAAATTCTTAGAATTTTGAAAGTTAAACTCCTCACTTCTGCTATCACATCTCTCTTCATCATAAATATAGAAAACAAAACTTTACCTTTCTAGTATTTATGTGGAAAAAGGCTGAGGATTACATGAGCTAAGTCACAGTTTCACAGGAAGTGCAGGGTCAAGTAGGCTAAAAGGAACAGGGTAGTGAAATAGGTGCATTAAGCAAATTTTCTTTAGAACTCATGTTCTTACATTTTTAAAATGCTGTTTTAATGCTATAGCCAGGCCTCTTTCTGCTTTATTATTCAAGAAGTATACTTCAGTTCTATGTCATGATTCCCCTTACTGGTTACTTATTGTTTGTCTGGATGTTGAACATATCCCCAAGGTTCATGTGCTAAAGCCTTAGTTTCCAGGTTTGGAGGCAGTAGAGGAGGTAACTGGGAATGTCATCTTAAAGATAACTATGGATCATAAAGTGATCTGCTTGCTTTGCCATCTACTCCCCATGGCTGCCATCTGGAATGACCTCTAGATACTTAAAAGCAATGACTTTTTCATGGGCTGGAAGCTGAACAACTGTGAGCCACAATAAACCTTTCTTAATTATCTCATATATTTGGCTATACTGATGGAAGATGACTAGGGCACTGGTCTACATACACCTGCCTTATAGGAAAGAATATTGATATTCTATATTCTTGTTTCTAATGAACAGGCATTTGTGATGACTGCCAACTATGTGTTCATTATAGTGTGTCAATATGGTTCATTTTGTAGAAGCTGAAAGACCAATTTGGAAACAAAAAAAAAAAAGTAGACAGTCACAATTCTTGTCAGCTATAAATAACACAAATACAAACCCTACTTGAAAAAGAGACTTGATATAAATTGACTTTATTATGTTTAGGTATTTTCTCTGTATTCCTGATCTTTCCAGGATTTTTATCATGAAGTAGTATTGAATTTTGCCCGAGGCTTTTTCAGCATCTAATGATGTGATCTTTTTTTTTTCCTTTCAGGTTGTTTACATGATGGATGACATTGATAGTTTTTCAGATGTTGAACCATCCCTGCATCTCTGAGATTAAGCCTACTTGAACATGGTGGATGATTTTTTTTAATTTGTTTTTGAATTAAGTTTGTAAGTATTTTTTGAGTATTTTTGCATCAATATTCATGAGGGAGATTGGTCTGTAATTCTCTTTCTTTGTTGCATTTTTGTGTGGTTTGAAGAATGGATTAAAAAATGTGGCACATTTGCACAATGAAGTACTACTCAGTAGTTAGAAAAAAAAAATGACATCCTGGAATTTGCAGGTAAATTGACGGATCTGGATAGTATCATCCTGAGTGAGATAACACAGACACAGAAAGATAGACATGGTATGTACTCACTCATAAGTGGATTTTAGACATAAAGCAAAAGATGACCAGACTACAATCTACAAACCCCAAGCAGTTAGATAACAGGAGGAACATAAGAGAGACATCCATTGATGCCCCTGGGATGGACAAATAGGGAAAATTTCCTGAGTAAAAAGGGATCATATGGGATAGCTAGCGAAAGGAGGTGTGAAGAGATCATTAGAGAATGAGATGTTTGAGTGGGAGGAACAACAGAGAGGGAGAACAAAGAAATAGATATCTTGATAGAGAGAGCCATTGAGGGGCTAGAGAGAAATATCCAAGAACTTAAAAGGTGTCCCTGGCTAGGATCTAGCTCAATAGTGAGAGGGTACCTAAACATGACTTCCCCTATAATCAAATAAATGACCACCCTAATTGTCATTTATAGAACCTTCATCTATTAACTGATGAAGACAGAAGCAGAGATCCATAGCTAAGACTTGGGTCAAGCTACTGGTCTAGCTGAAGAGAGGGAGGAGGGGGTATATGAGCATAGATCAAGATCATAAGAAGAAGACCCACAGTGCTGGCTGACTTAAGCTATTGGGAGCTCGCTGACTCTGAAATAACCACTGAGGAACCATCTTAGAAAGGAGCTAAACCCTCTCAATGCAGATGACAGTTAAAGGGCATGGGCAGTTTGTGGAGCCTCTTGCAGTAGGACCAGAGTTTATTCCCGGTGCATGAACTAGCTTCTCAGAGCACATTCTCTACAGAGAAACACCTTCCTCAGCCTTGTTACTGGGAGGAGGGACTGGGTTCTACTACAACTGAATATGCCAGACTATACTGACTCACCTTGGAATTCTTTGCTGTCCCTGGGGAATGGATGGGGTATGGGAGAGAGGCTGAGGGAAGATGGGAGCAGTTGAGGGTATGAGAAAAAACTTTTTAAATTAAAAAAATACAAAAAGAAAACAAGACTTGTCTGTAGAGTAAGCTTTCACTCTCTGATACAAATTCAAAGTAGGCGCTCATGAAGAATGCCTTATGCCATGTTTCAATGATGTTATCAAAACTAAATTTCTATCCATCTCAGTACATTAGCATTTCAATGTTAACCCCTTTCTGAAGACAACATGACTGTGTCAATGTTCAAAAGACAAAGAAAAGCAAGTAGAAGAAACAGTACAATGCCTTGCAGGTCTCTATTGGCAAACAGACTTTTCCCAAAAGCTCTGAGATTTCTCCTAGCCCACTGATCATGACTGTGCAACACACCCATCCTTTGGCCTGTGAGTCACCAACAGCCATGACCTGGTCTTAGGGTTGAAGTGTAGTTGCTTCTTCTTAGTTTCTTAGGAAAGAGACAGGTAGTTGACTCAAATCAAGTACATATGGCAAATAGAAGACTGTTGTGTTGGCAACTATTAGCACCTGCAATACACAGTCCATCACATTAAGGAATAGAAGAGAAGAAACTACAGGTTGTATCAGAAAAGCTCCTGTGGGAACTGTTAAAATCAGAAAGAAAGGCGTAATGCCCTTAAGCTAGACTTTGAAATGAGCTTTAAGGCAAAACCAGAAATGTGGCTGCTTTGGCATACAGTGGTGAGATTTTCAGACTTCTTTCTGTGCCTCAGGTGGTAGGTGCCTCCCTCCAGTGTCCAAACCAAGGCCATCCTGAGGAATGGGAGATTGCTGAATGGACAAGCAAAGGTCCCTTCAGACGTTATTAGACCATAGTCACTGTTTATTGTGTTGTGACTAAAATATCACAGATTCAGAGGCCAAAGAACCTTGAGTTCAAATCCAATCCCCATCTTTGTCATGGGTGGAGGAAGCTCTGAGTGAGTGAAGTCATGAGTGAATGTGTGCTTTTGACATAGGCATGGCCATGTTAAGGAGTCTAGCCTCAGCCACATGGTAATGACAAAGGCTCCCCCCATCCAGCCTGAGGTTCAGAGACATAGAAAAACCTTCTTCTCCTCCAAATGTGGATGTTGATACTGAGTGAATAAAAGTGCCTACCATAGCTTTCTCCCATGAGATGATTATGGCCCAAGCACTGTGGCCCTAGAGACCAGTCCTATCAAGATTAGCTAAACCTAACTCCTTGATCCAATCTACCATGATCTCTGCCTCCTTATCTGTATGCAAAATTATGTCTCCCTATTCAGCTGTATATAATAAACATGCTGAACTTTCAGGATGCTCTGTGTTCCCCATCAGAGAGCCCAGTACATCTAACTTCTATTGTCTGTATGCCTGTGCCTGTTGTTTGTTTGGTTTTTTTTTTTTCTTTTCCTGACTATCCTAATCAGGTTTGTCCACAGAGCTATGTGAGGACATGACAACCTGCTAACTAACTAGTAGAAATTAAAAACAATACATGCAAAGCAATAACAGATTGTCTGGAACAGAGAATTGGGTACACTGCTAGTTGAAACAAAGAAATGAAGAAAATGGGAATGAATTAGAAATGGTTGGGATGAAAGAAATGAACCAAATGTGGGCTATAAGTCCAGAACTCACAATCAAAACCTAAAGCTTTACTCTTAATGCTATACAAAGCCTCATTCTTCCCCTTTGTCCCCATGGACCCTTCATAGTCAAATTTATTGAGATTCTCTCTTTTCACCTGTCACAACTACGTATATCCAAGATTTTGTTCCAAACACCCAGTGGATAATCTACTCATGCCTTACCGTCAGCTCTCTCCCTCCCATAGCATGCCACCTCTTCCCCAGCAAATCTCTGAATATGGTAAGCAGGAATATAGCAGGTGTCAGTGTCAAAGATACCACCAACATTGTTTACTAGGGTATGGAGATCCTGGGGTTCACAAAGGGCAAAACGTTAATGCCTCGACCATTTTCGAGGTACCAGGATCGCATGACAAACCTATTCCACTCCTTAGAAAAGTTCAGTTTAGCCGTCAAAGCTGCCAAATTATTAAAGAATTTCAGTATCATCTATACGTTCAAAACGCTGTTAGCCTGGGAGTCTTTAGAGACCTAAAGGAAATGGCAATCCTAAAGAGCAGGAGTGCATGGCTAGGAAAAGCAAAGGTGAAAAGTACAAATACAGATTTCAGAGAACACCGGGTGAATTTGAACGTAAGTATACTCAAAATATTGTAACACATGACTTAATAAAATATTATTTGCTGGTCATCCAAACTTTAAGTTTTACTGAACAAAACCATAAAGTTGAAGTGAGAAAGTATAAAACATTTTGCAAACTAAAGGGGAATACAGTCTCAAGAAAGTAGTCGCATGTACGATAGAAGAAAGTTCCCAAGGTTCACTTACTCAGGGAACCCAAGTTTCAAGAGAGACACGGGTGCATTAGAAAGTCAGAACCAGAGATGTGTAGGACCAAACCACTGTTCTATCACTAACTATAAGTCTCCTTAAAGACTCTTCACAGAACACATTTATATATATATATATATATATATATGTATGTATATATATACATATATATGTATCACATTTCTTTAAAATATATGTGTGTGTTTGTTTTCCAACCTAACCACTGTTTCCCCTCTTCATCCCTCTTCCACCTCCACTCTACCCCTCCATCCACTCCTCCATTTTTATTCAGAGGATGATAGGCCTCCCATTTGATATCAACCAAACATGATGTATCAAACTGAAGGCTTAATGGGAAAATCCAGTATGAGGATAAGGCTCCCACAAGCTGGTAAAGGAATCAGAGAGAGCCCTTGCTCCCTGTTATGGGAATTCTCTCTGCCAATGACCTTGGGGTAACTGGCCCAATAGAAGTGTGACTTCTTGGTTGGATATGTGAAGAAAGGGTACCAACTTGCTCTCCCTTGGGGTGGTCAAAGACAGGAGAGCTGGTTCTATCCTCCCCCTAAAACACAATAGAGAACAATGATGGCTGCTTACTTGTTCTTTATCCATGAATGTATTTCTCCCTAGTCTATATCTTAATACATCTTTAATAGCTATTAACAGATTCTCACTATTAGGAGTCCCACAAGAAAATCAAGCTACATGACTATAACCTATATGCAGAGGGCCTAGGTCAGTCCCATGCAGGCTCCCTGGTTGTTGGTTCAGTCTCTGTGAGCCCCTATGGGCCCATGTTAGTTGATTCTGTGTGTTTTCTTGTGGTGTCCTTGACCCCGCTGGATCCCACACTCCTTCCTCCCTGCTACTGCAGGATCCCCGACATCTACCTAATGTTTGGCTGTGGGTCTGCATCCATTTTCATTAGTTGCTGGATGAAGCCTCTCTGATGACAATTGGGCTAGGCAATAATCCACAAGTATAGCATAATATCATTAGGAAATTTTCATTGATTTTTTCCACCAATCCTATTTGGTTCTATTCTAGACCTCTAAACTGTCCAGCCTCTGAGGGTCCTGGCTCCCTCTCATGGCAAGAGTCTCAAGCTAGACCAGTTTGTGACTCCCACCTATATTCCAAGAATACCTTGTAGGCAGGACAAGTTGTAGGTAAAAGGTTGTGTGGATAGATATATACCAATACCTCTCACTGGAAGTCTTGTCTGGTTGTAAGAGATAGCCAGTTGAGGCTCTGTATCCCTCATTGCTAGAAGGCTTAGCTAGGGTCAACCTTGTAGATTCCTGGGAATTTCCACTATGCCAGGTTTCCACCTCATCTCCAAGGTGCCCCTCAATTCCAGGTGTCTCTCCTCATACTCTCTCCCTCCCTTCTCCCCCCAACCTGATCCCTCCTGTTCCCATGCCCCACCCCCTCATCCACATGAAATATCTATTCTATTATCCCTCCCCAGGGAGATTCATATATTTCCCCTTGAGCTCACAGAGCACATGTTTAACCTGTGTCATGAACCAGAATCTCCAAGGGTGGATTGTGAAAGTGTAGATTGCCAGTCCTACCACAAAAACCTTAGCTTCAGTGCTCCAGGCTGCGGCTTGAGAATTTGAACCCTCCTAAGTTTCTAGATGTTGCTAATGCTGATAATCCACTGGCATAAAGATAAGACCCTCCCTCAACTCCATTCAAACACTCAGGTGATTCTGAAGTACCCCTTCCCTGTGGGAGGAATGTTGATTGTTTAAATCCATCAAGCTTCTTTTGACAAACAATCCCAATTCACATGCATTGTATATGTCTACTTTTGTAGTACAGAATTAAGTTAAGGCACAGAACTGTTTTCCAGATAAGAATCAAACCCACAGTTTTATGCACTGCCAGTGAGCTACATATTCTTCCCATGCATTGGTTATGCATATTATTTTAAAATTTAAAATTTAACCATATAACAATGTATCTACATTTTCTATTTTCTTCCTACACTTCAGTGAATTGTCTTGGGCTCTCAGGAACCACTGGAGTGACCAGAGACTGTCCAAACTATGATCCACCAAGTAGCAACAGACATATCACCTAAGATGCTGTTAGTGAGAAAATGTCTCTCTACACCTATCAGATAGATGCCTTGTGACAAAAGAATTTAATGTTTCAGAGAGTTCTCTACATAAGGTTATGAATAATAAACTGAGGCGCACTGGCAGATACCTCTGCTAGAGAAAAAAATAATCTCTGGATCTAAAATAATAACTAAGGGGATTGAAACAAAGCACAATACAAAGCTCAGCTGAGAGTAAATTCAACCCTGTGATACTGGAATTACTCATTGCAATTCAGCATGTCTAATGGACAGTTTTAAATCAATGATGATTGCACTATTCCTAATAAATATGGTGTTATTATAATACCATAACACTATGAAAGAAAATTTTTGGATTCCATAAAATTCTGAAAAGTTTACCAATTGTAGGAAAGAATGACCCAATTTATATAAGCCTCAGGAGAATCCTAAGCAAGCATAGGACTTTCAATACCACCCAAGAGAATCTAGGAAAGCAAGAATGAGATAGTTGAGTCTTTTGAGTCCTTTATGAAGAGGTTTGATGTCTCTACAGAATCATCTTCTTTTCCATGCTTATACCAACTACTAATCCTCTTCAGTAAGCCCAACTTAATAAACCAGTGCTGCAGTTACTTCATAGCTGTGCCATATAGACAGATCAATTAATCAGTGGTGATAAGCTCCATTACTCATCTGCAGCACAACCAAAACTCACATCCCCATGCTCACATAATCATTTCTGAGGCTCAGAAAGGTAGTTTTATGAAGTTGCATAGACACTTCTGTGTGTTACAAAGTTCTCTGGACTACAACAAAGGCCCCTTGGTACGATGAAAAGATCACATATGTTGGAACAGGCTGCTCCTAGTTTCAAGCCCCAAAGCAGCACTTATCTGAGCACATTATTTAATCTCCTTGAGATGATCTCTATCCATAATATAGAGATCCAAGTTAATGTTCACATAGCACTCTGAGAAGATTAAAAGAGACCATGGTTGCAAAGTGCCTGGCATACCCACAACTCCAAAGGATGCATTCCCTGTCCCATGATTATAAGGCATTTGAAGACTTAATGATATTTTTTTGCAGTTAATGCCATGAATAGGATCATTATACTTGTTTCCTGAAGTGAGAAGCCACAATAACACTCCTCCCTGCTCCCAGGGCTCCTTTGATGTGGTGGGGCATGGGAGGTGGAGTTATTTCCACTTGGTAAAACCAAGTCAGAAAATGCTGCCCAGCTCCTACCCATGAAGTACAGGGAAGGCTTCAAGAATCCTGAAAATACAATGATCTTTGTATCTAGGGATGTCAGAGCTCTGGCTTCCTGTTTACTTATTTCTTCAGTAAATTGTGTATAAAAAGAACAGTCTTTTAAAGAATTACTTATTTTACCTTTTTTGAGATTATAATATGATATATATCAATTCTCTCTTCCCTTTCCTCTCTCCAAACTCTTCCTTATTCTTTCAAATTCATGGTCTCTTTTCTTCACTAGAAGTTGTTATGTGTGTGTGTGTGTGTGTGTGTGTGTGTGTGTGTGTGTGTGTGTATGTGTACTTAAATAAGTACAGTCTGCTCAACCTGTATAATGTTACTTGTATATATGTTTTCACGGCTGACCATTTGGTATTCAATAAGTAATTGATGTGCCCTTCCTCAGAGAAGACTGTCTCCTACTCCCAGAATTCCTCTGTTGCCTATAATTGTCTGTAAGAGTTGAAGCCTAATGGACTTCCTATGGTAGCATGTCTATTGTTCTTGTTCAGCACATGTTGTTAAAACTTTATGAGTATCCCTTCTGACATCGTGAGGAAACACAATCTCACAGCAAACTCCCTGATCCTCTTGCTCTTACAATATTTCATCCCTCTCATCTGTAATAATCCTTGAGCCTTATATGCAGTTGCTTCATAGATGTATCCATGGAGACTGGGCTCCAGAAATCTGCATTTTGATTGATTGTTGTTTTCAGTAACTGAGTTTCTTTGACAAAGGATGAGAACTGTCCTTATCTGTTGGCATAAGGATAAGTAGTTAGGTATTATGCTGGTTTAGTAAAGTAGTAATTGTAGGGTCTATTCCAAGATCCATGACTTCACTACCCTCAGTAGTTAGCTCAGTTTCCAGTGTCAGGTACAATTTTCCTCTTGTTTATCAGGTCTTAAGTTCAATTAGAGAACTATTGGTTACTACCAAAGTATATATGCCACTACTGCCCCCATACAGTTATTATGGCAAGCTAATCAGTGTTGTAGAGATAACATATCATAGCTAGGGAAGACTATTGGCTGCTTCCCTCTTTTAGGAGCTTGCATGACACTTTCTGATATCATGACAACTAGACATCAGGGAGGAAGATTTCAGGTAAGTTCTAGCTCAGGGTCCTCTGGGCTCAATAAGACAAACTTCTAAAATAAATATCTCCCAAAAAACAAAGAGAAAATCCTCAACTTGTTCCCGATAGGAAAAGATCATCCAGCTGAATGTCTGTTTTCATGTAGTCATTGTGTAACATTTTGTTACACATCTGAAGGATTTCATTCATTCACCAATTACTTAACAGAGGCAGGAGTTCTGATCCTCTACTTTGTGTCTGTCTTGGCATATAATAGACACGATTAGATTCTACCTTGTCAGAGGCTCAGATTTATATAGCCATATAGCTACAAACCCAAACTATACTGATGGAGGTAAGTCTAAAGGGTGGTAATAGCAGAAAGAAGGCTTAGAAACCATGGAGCAGGGATAGAAGTGGGCCTGCCTTGATGTGTGTGTTAAGTTGACAGGCATGCACATGACTGAAGAAATGACCCCTTGAGATTAAGTTATCTATTGAATTTGCCTTGACAAATGGCCTTTTATGGAACCCTGAGAATATATCACGGCCAGGGAGATCTAAGCACAGATCATGGCATGTATGTAGCATGCAGTTACTAGTTCAAATGAGGAAAAAAAACCCACACATTCATCCCTTCCTTTATCCCACAGTTCTACATAGAACCAAAACCTACCATTGAGCAGATTTGTACAAAAAGGTTAAGAAAACTATTCAAAAAATTACAGAGCAACAAGAAAAAGTGTGAGTTCTTCCTTCATAATTTATTAAGCAGAATCAACATAGCAACAAGAAGCTCACAAAACAGATATATAGATATAAAACACAAAAGCCCATATTATCTTGGATCTCATTTCATGAGGCTATCATTTCGTTTCTGTCTATTGGGTAAGTTGTTCATCTGGATGAACCCTGTATAGTTTCCCAAAGAAACTACCAATTAAAGACAACAGCAGACACTTCTAAATGCATGTTATCATCAGAAGCCTGGATTCTCATCTTGAATCTACCTAGTACCTTACATGTCACCCAGAAGGTATAGAAGTAGAAAATGTGACAATTTTCTGTAGAGGGCAGCCAGTGTTATATGCTCATTGGATCTCAGGCTCCTCTGCTCTATGCCCTCCAGTTGGTGTTGCCTGAAACTTCAAAGTGGTCTGGGATAGGAGAGGCTAAATCATAACTTCTTAGCTCTCAGCCTCAATTCCATGGTGTTATTTTTTTTCTATTTCTATTCCTGGGTTTTATTTCTAATATGGTTCCCAGGTTCCTATCCCAATCTAAAGTTTATGACAGAAGCAGAGATAATTTTGTTAATTCACATGTCTATCTCCAACTAAGAAAGGATCAGCACAACATAGTTATTAAATATTACAAGGCAAAATAGCGAGTGGATGATGTGATGTATTCTATTTTTCTCCAACAAAGTGGTCTATATAACATCCCAATCTCTGTACCAAAGAATAAGATGGTGTCAATGAATACTATTGACCACTATGCACTGTATACTAGATTCTCAAACATGCTTGCCTTTTCAGATGGCAAAAAGAGGCAGACTCTGATTTTAACTCTGGCAAAATAATATACATGCAAATATATCTAAGAAATGAAGAATAAATAGTTCTAGGATTTTAACCTGATCTTTTAAGGCTATTCATCTTGAAATCAGCTACATATGACTCAAGATATAAAATACAGAGCCTTCAATTCACTATTACTTCACATGGTTACATGGCCAAGGGCCGATTTTCCTCATGAGCATTTCACAGCTAATGGAATGAGGTGTGTCTATCTATCTATCTTTATACACATCCTCTTTTCTCATCTTTGTTCTTGCCTGTATGGTTGCACATGGTTTCTGCAACCTTTTCTGCTTAATAAACTTTATTACACCTCTTTTTTCAAAAACACAAGTGCCCTTTTATTGTTGTGCAGACTGTCACCCACCACGTACTCCCTCCTGCATTTAGCCCACGTGTGCTGCAATGACAACTTGGGAATTCTCCTGCATGGTACTGACTGTAGTCTTCATACTAATCTAGATAGATCCCCTGCTGAGTCCAGGGCTCAGATCCCCTCTTGGGCCTTTTCCTCATCCTTGATCTAATCCATCACCTGCAGCCCAGATGCAGAGACCACAAATCTCTAAGAATGCATCTCTAGTTGAGGACACGTGGTTGCCCCAAGGCTCACCATTTATTCACAGACCTGGAATCTGGCAGACTTAGAGAGAACACGCATCCTTTCAGCCAAAGATGGAAAGGCCTTTTCCTGTAATCTTTCAACAAAGAGAGGCCTTTACTGGGACCCAAATCACCTCAAAATAAATGATAAATCAAGATACTCAGTAGGGCTCTCCCCCAGTCTTTTCCATCTCCATCACACTTTTTAAATGAAGCCACCACTCTCTTTTGTAAAATTCCAGTACTTATCCTCATAGTGTACTGTCTTTCTTTAACTCAGATCTTTTCACATACTAAAGGTTTACTATACCCATATTTCTCAGTTCTTCACATTTTTCAGCAGCATTTTCTATAACACTTAACTTTTCTTATCTAAAAAAATAAAAAATGAAAGTGGTAATCAAGCCACAGAAATAAACCCAGAGGAGATTAGTCTTTACTTTGGAAATAGAAGCACTGTAAACAGATCCCCTTTGACATTCAGTGCCACACATGACATTGGAAATTGGAAATTTACAGATGTGGAACTAGATTGGTATGACCCACCATGAGCTTACAACCCTCAAGTAACATGGAAAATGACTAGACAATGATAGAACAACTGCTCTTTTAGCCTCTGCTGTTCACCAAAAATTGTGCTATAAACAACTTTGTTTTTTTAAGCTTCATAATACATGAAAATAATCAAAGGTAGATGTGTATTATGGTGTGTGTGTGTGTGTGTGTGTGTGTGTGTGTGTGTGTGTGTGTGTGTGTAAATATGTATATGGAACAACATAGGCCACAGCATGCCTGTAGAAGGCAGAGGGAAACCTCAGATGTCAATCCTTACCTGCTACCCACCTTGTTTGACACAGGGTCTCTATAATTTACTGTTGTATAGTTTAGGCTGACTCCCAAGAATCCAGGAATCTTTTGTCTCCATCACCCATCTCACAACAAGAGCACTGGAATTACATACTCACTACTGTGCTGCTTTTACATGGGTTCTAGTGATTTAAATTTAGATCCTCATACCTAGATGGAAAGCATAATACCCACTGAGCAGTGCCTCCAGTTCCAAAGGTATCTCTTTATTTGCTATAGAGTTTTATGTCTTTCAACTCTGGAAGTAGTTGTATAGTGTGAACCCATTTTGACGGTACAGAACATAAGAAGTATGGAGTTACTATATAATTTACTAATTCAAACAGTTCCATTTTGAAGGTGGACATTGTATTATCAATAATTATACTTGGCTATAGAAGTAGAGAATTGGTCCTAAAAAAATCAGTGGAAGGTCATCCTCATCTTTATCAAAGCCTTTTCTGTCTTCTTCACCAGCAGTCAGGAATAGGAAGAAACAGAGAGAAACTAAAAAAGTCACTCACTCTCTAAATAAAAGTGAAGTGCTCAACATTGGCTATGGCCATGGCCATTATTGTATTGTTCCCTGAATATATAAATAAATGTGAAGTGTTCAACATTGGTCATGAACATTATTGTATTGTGCCATGAAGTATCTACTACATAAGGAGATGAAAACAAGTCAAAGTTCATAAGAAAACTTAAGAAGCCAAGCTTAGTGGTACCATACAACCAAGCAATGACAATGGTCCAGGCAGAAGAGCATGTGAGTAGATATTAGGACACAGTTCACAGTCACCACTGAATTCTGAGCACCAAAATAGTCAAACAGGTTAAGGAGCCATGAGGAAAATATTCAGGCTGTCAAAGGAAATGCAATTCTTCCCAGAGGCTTTTTTTTTTTAATTCTAGGAGATAGTGTCCTCCATTATAAATAGAGTATCCATCTAGGAAAGGGCCATCTGCCTTTCCTTCTGTATTAAAAGTACCAGAAGTTGAGCATTGTCTATTCAGAAATGTATAGGGCAAAAAGTCGTAGCAAATGAGACAGCATTTTTCATCTTACTGATTTTGTTGAACAGGCCCAAAATTCTGTTGGAGATAATATATACAACTGTAGTCAGAAGTGTCTCTGCCCCTCCTAGGCAAGATTTAGTCCTAAATAATCACACTAAAGCTTATAATAATTATAAACTGCTTAGCCTATGGTTCAGGCTTATAATTTGCTAACACTTACTCTTAACTAACCTATGACTATTATACATGTTTAACCATGTGGCTTGGTACCTTTATCTCTGTGCCACATTCTAATTTTACTTCCTCTGCATCTTTGCTGGTCTCCTCTCTGCTCTTCCTCTTTTCAGAATTCTCCTCTTCTGGTTGCCCCACCTATGATTCCTGTCTGCCTAGTTTTGGGTCAATCAGCATTTTATTAAACCAATATTTATAGTGACAAATATTTACAGTATACCAGAGCATAGTCCCACAGTATTTTCCATTTTGCATTTTTTTAAACCAAGAATGGAAAATTATTTATAGCAACTTGTACTCAACACTCTAAACAAAGACAAATATCATAATCCATTTTTTTGAGAATGTGGGTATAATTCTCTAGACTACTTCCTGCTGATTGGAGGTGCTGGTAATCTTATAGGAAGCCTGAAACAATTCAGTATTATGGTTAAAGTTCTGACTAGAGTATTCTGTTAAGCTGGGTCATCTCAGGCAGTCTCTTTGAGCTGTTCTGAAAGTAGAACTCAGAGGAAATTGCAACAGAGGGAATCTGAATGTTGGATCATCTGGGTCATCCATTTGCAGCTGAGGTTTTTCCAAAGGTCTTCCTCAATCAAACTTTATTTTTCCTAACTCAGAATAAATTCACAGCCTCTCATTTTCTGTCAGAATAAAAACAAAACCTTTTCTCCAAAATAACATGTCTTTTGATTTCTTTTTTAATTCAGGGCATTTACAAAATATACAAGTTGAGTTAATCCAGCAGCATTTATAATCAATGTCTTTCAGCAGCTCTTGCTACTTCCTTCACAGTCAAAAAACTCAAAAAATACCACAATAATATACAGTATCCAGACCTTCTGTGTATATTCCATCTTTACATAAATTATTATTATTATTATTATTATTATTATTATTATTATTATTATTATACACTATGACTAGCTTTTGGCCAATCAGCATTTTATTAAACCAATATTTATAATGACAAATATTTACAGTGTACAAGAGCATAGTCCCACAGCATACAGCCTCATTTAGAGGCCAGGTAACAGAAAGCATTCTAAATTATAAAATTATGCATAATGCCAATATATTGCCATCTCAATGGACTTTTACTCAGATTGCTAACACATATGATGAATACATTATTATTATTATTAATTTAAATTGCCTTTAAAACCTTACTTTTCAAAGAGTAGCATAATTCTTAGATGCCAGGCTCATTGACCAGGAGTGTTTTTATGCTATGTTATCCAATGTCTCTTGCTGGTTATTTAAAAAGAAACTGTAAGAAGTAGACCCCATAGCTTTATATAATACCTATGCTATAAGAAGTGAAGAAATTGAGTTCTAGAAACACAACCACCTCTTTTAAAAAGATACAACAGAGTAAGGATTTAGGATTTAGTTTTAATATGCACATGGAGCATTATGTAGGAAATTTGTATAACCTGAATAAAAATAAAGATTTGATGTCAATCATACAAGCATTCTTATCTTAATTCCACTTCTTCTAACTATAGGAATATAAACAATGTAATGAAGGTGAAGGTGTCACAATGAGTATTTTGATGCCTGCTTCATATCTTGGCTATCAGAGAAAGCACACACACACACATACACACACATATACATATTACAATTTTATATGTTAATATATAAATTACAAACCGTCAAGCTCCTTACCTAGTGCTCAGCAGATTTCCTTTCTGTCTCTAGCTTTGACATATCCTCCTGCCCTATTTATTGTCAACTCAACATAATCACTCTCTTCTATTTATAGAACAGATATAGTCTCAAATTCTTTTGGTATAATAATAACCTGACTGTTAGAATTTTAGTATCAGCAAAATGAGAATGGAGTTCAGGAGTCTGAAATACAACACAGCCTTTCTTTTGCTTTTCCCTGTGACTGATCTAGAGATTGCACTTGGAAAAACCCAAATGGAGAAACTCTATCAATGCACTATCTCTCAGAAACTCTGAAAATTTTCTGAGCTTCAGAATCAAACATGAAAGAAAGAAACAATCTAGGAGTCCTTTGCCTCAAAAGAAGGCAACTTTTTGAGAAATGTGTAGCATGTGCTCTTTCTGATACCTACTTAGAATTAGAAGCTACTCTTTTATCCTGCAAGGCTATCATTTTCATTCATTTTGACTTCAGTGATCAATTTGCATTCAATTATCCAAAGCTACAGGATGTGGATAGCATTTTTTCAGCAAGAATAGAAGAATTTTGCTATCTAATATGCAGGCTTCCATTCCTAAGGCATTTCTCACTGGTATCTACCACAGCTCTGCTTTCCATAGTCAGTCTTCATTGCTGGTTTTTGTATAAAAACACAGAAAATAGATGACACAAAAGTTCTTACATGCAAAAATACTCATCTCATTATAGGGAAATTCTTTTTTTAAGGTACAAGAGGACTCACATATCCCAACTTGGCTTTTAGGGAAGGTAGAAGAATAGTTAATAGGATGTTCCTTAAATGAGCATCACTGTGTCCATTTCATACAACTTTCCTTTCCACATATCAAATTCAAGTAGAGCCATGAAGCACATGTTTGTTATATCAAACTGTCTGTGACCATCCCTCTCATAAAACCCTGATAGCCATTGGTCTCCACAGGTCTCCAAGTTCTGAAACCTGCAAATAACTTGTGCACATGGGTTAAGGTACCAAGATTTTCATCATTGAGTCAGAAATATCTACATTATCAAGCCCTCCCAACCATACCAACTCTGATCTTTTTGGATAGTTTTGAGGACATTTCAGTAAAATGCATGTCATTGAAAGATGATGGAGGATTTCAGAAATACACTGAAGGTCATTGATGGATTCTAGAATGAACCTATAAATCCCCAGTCTAGCAATAAACTAGTAAATGCTTCTTTTGTATTTGCATATTAATTAAAAAAAAAACTTCAGTTTGTATTGAACCAGATACCAAAAAAAAAAAAAAAATGTTGCTTTTACTCCTGCTTTGTGTGAATATCTTAGAAAACACACAAGCATATCAATTTGTTGAAGAAGGTCACCTAGTTTGTGACATCCAGCACATTCCTGCTCGGTTCACCACATTCTTCAATGAGGACTGATGAACATCTCCAAGACTAGGTACACTCCTGTTTAGCTAGCAATGCATGTTTGATAATCTTCCATGAATATTTATGGCTCTCTTTAACCTACATCTTCAAGAAGCCCTATTAGTAAAAGGCCCTTCATCTGGCAAGTCTTGAGACCTATCATTTCATTTTTAGGAATACCTTAGGAAAATAATTACAAGTCATTAAAATTTGCTATATATGATAAAATGGGGATAATATTAAAACAGCATTTGTCTCACTCTCTTACATATCCTATCACCTTGGAATTCATATTCTCTGATGGATTTTCACCATTTATAAGTTAAAAAAAGTCAAGCCTGAAAGATGGAATTTACCGAGTCAAACTGATCTTTTGTTAACTGGAAATCAGCTCACTTTGGCAAATCCATAGTCTAAAAAGCCAAAACTGGGGAGAAAAAAATAATGTTCTCTGAATTATAATAGTTCCATTCTCACATGCTAAAATCTTGGCTAAGTTAAGCTACAGAAAATATCATTGATCATTTTTAAGGTCAAACCTCTTATTGATGCTTTTTATGACAGATACTAATATGAGAGTTTCATAGCCATTAAGTCCTTTCAGCCTTACAACAGGTCCCATCTTGTATTCTAAACTTCCACAATATTAGCTGGTTTAGATACAATAATAATAAATATATCATAAGTAAACAAACAACTCAAAAATAATTACCACCATCCAAACTTGCAGATAATGAAATGAAAGCAGAGAGAAACTGATTTCTTCAAGATTTGAAAGTCCATAGTAAGAATAAACATTCAAGACAACTGATTCTCAAAAACATCAGGTTATGGAGCCCAAACAGTTTAAAGTTTTCTGACTTCAGCTCTTTACATAATTCATAAAAACAACAGCCAAACAAAAACAAATTCATATCTATAGACAGATATACACAATTTGTATACATTACTAGTGTCCATAAAATGTTTACAGCTTTTCTTTTGAGCCCATCCTGAAAATATAAGCAAAACCATAACTTTTTGACAAGTTTTACAAGATGTAAAATATATCCATGCAATGTACCACAGGGATAATAATAATAATATAAATGGAGCTTATCACAATGATGCTTGGAGTCAGCTTCATAGATCTAGAGCTGTGTTCTTTGTGGTGTTGTTTACTAGCTATTTTCTGTCTTGAATTTTGAATGCTAGGTGGCTTCTTTCAATACCTAACAGGAAAGTCCTACTGATGTCTTTTCAAGTACTCAGTCATCAGTCAGTGACAGGAAAAGGGAAGAATGGCCTTGGGTTGACTATAGATTTACTCCACTGTCTTGCTTCATAATTACCATTTACTTATATTAATAGTTTAACAGTTTAATTTATCATTGGTGTTTTCATTACTCTTGTGGGATTTAATAATGCACAGGTGAGTATTCTAATTCTAGTGGTCTTCATTAGACTGTGACATGTATAAACTATATTTTAGACATAAATCACTTGTACTTCTTTGATAAAATGACATCTTTTAAAATTCATTTTATTGGTATTGCCTGTGAATGTGAGCCATTCCAGTATGATATAATGGGATCCATTAAGTACAGTTATATAAGCTTCACTGAATCAGCAAATTCCAGCCAGCTATATGCACTAGACAATGCTTGATGAAATAACTAGCTGGTTGGTTACTGAAGGAGGGAAAACAGAAAAGAGATCCTAGGAAGATGAGCAGAGCACAGTAAGCTTCATTATTGTTTTAACAAATTTAACTCAAGGAATAGATCACAGATGACGCAACAAAATAACCAAGACTCCTATAGGTAGCCCACAATCTTTTCTGTCTTGAAAAAAAAAAAAAAAACCCTAAAGAAATAGAGTTTTTGTAACTATGTCTACTATGTGGAAGAGTTTCAAAAGGAAATACTAAGAGAAAATTGTAGGAAGCCACATATTCTTTATAAACTCTATCCAAACCCTGGCCTAACTTCTGTATTGTGTACACAGGGGAAAAACCATTAAGTGGTAAGAAAATGAGAACTGAACAGAAACTTTCAGAGCTTCCAAGGAAACTGAAATGCTTTCAGATAAAAATCTAGCATATTTCATAAGAAAACTCAGATTCCTGAGTCTACACAATATAGTAACAATGTTCAAAACACAATTTGTAACATATAAAGAAATCAGAAAAGGTGAACTATTCCCAAAGACAAAATAATCAACAGAGATCAAAGGCAAATGGCCTACAAGTTAGAATTAGCATCCTTTATTAAAGAAGATTCTTTTTGCAATGGATTGAAACTACTTCTGGTCAAAAATGAAGAAAATAAGTTAATGTGGAGTACCTAGACACAAGAAAGAAATCTACAGTGCAACTTGTTTACCTCAGGCCAGGGGGGAATTCCAGCAGAGAGGATAGAAGAACTTTAAGAGCCAGAGGACTAGGATGCTTGCTGCTAGATAACATCTTCTAGGTATAACAGGAAAACATCACCCTTCAAATCTCAACAATATGTTGCCTAAATAAGACATGCATCATGACAACACTAGTTACCATGCCAAATAGCCTGATTTTATTTTTCATTTAAAACTGAAGCTCATCACACCACATGGTAGCTTCACTACACATATTTACATTATCTTTTAAAATTACATAAATCTTATTTATCTTTTTTATTTAGATGAGAAATATTCATTCTAAAGAAGACATGGAAAAACAAAGAGATGACATGAAATCATCTACCATAGATGTAATTAGCCTCGTAGGGAGGAAGAAAAAGAGAAAAATATATAAAAGGAAAAAGGGTAATTTCCCATATTTCCTAAAAGATATAAATTTATATATTTGAGAAGCTCAGTGAATTTAGCACATCAAAATTATGAAGGAACTCACCTAAGCATCTCACAAACTAACAAAAACTGAAGAGCCTGAACAGCCAATAAAAAGGGGAGCACACCAAAGACTCACACCATCACTGATATGTCACCAGAAATACCCACGAGCAGAAGCCAGTGCAGGAGTGTTCCTAACAAACTGAAAGAAAATGATTATAAGTCTATGACTGTGATCTTGCAAGTTACCCCGCAAGAAAAGAAGTGAAATGAAGACATCTTTAGGAAGGAAAAGCAAAGAATTTTTCACCCCATTAGAAAATATTTTTTTAAAAAAAGTGACTCCCAGATATAAAAGATCAAAAGCATAAAAATGGGGGCTTGAGAAATGACTCAGAGTTAATCACACACTGCTGCCTCCTCCATGGGACTCACATTCAGCTCCCAGCACCTATGTGGAAGCTTTTATTAACCATCTGTACCTCCAGTTCCAGGAAATCTGAAACCCTGCTGGTGCCTCTGGGAGCATCAGGCATGCCTGTGGTACATACACATACATGAAGGTAAGCATTCCTAAATATAAATGTTTTTTAATAGGTGAAAATTCAAATCTTTAGAGAGAAGAATCTCAGAAGTATTACATTCCTGGATAAATATAAAATATGAGATATACTCTTGATTATTTTCATCAGTCACACATAAAGTAAAAAAATTATATTATTTATAGAGTATATGAAATATATATGAAAATTAAAGCAATTTCAGTAGAATGGATTTATGTAGTTGTAATTCTTTACATTTAGCATGAAGTGGTAAAATATTTTTAGTAACAAATTTTACAATGTATACTGTAATCCCCATAGCATCCCACTAGAAGGATGACACTGATTTAATCAAAGATAATAACTTTTAATGAATAAAGGAACCATTTAATAATCTAGGACAATGTGAAAAGAGCAAAATCTATAAATTATTGGGTAATAATAAGAATTTCATAGAAAGAGCATAGAAAAATTTTTAGCAAAATTGTAGAAGAAAACTCTTCAAACTTAGGGAAAGAGAAGCCTACCAGTTACAACTGGCACACAAAACACTAAACTGTAGTGGAATTATGCTGGTAATAAAAATATTTGTCCTGCCTATGGGTTTAATAAAAGCTGATTGGCCAAAGGCAAACAGAAAGTGCGGGTGGGACTACAAGGCTGAGAAAACTCAGGAACATCTCAGAGCAGACACAGACACCAGGGACAGATGCCAGAGAGCTACCAGAGAGAGCCCATCACAGACAAGACAAAGAAACAGCAGCAGACACAGACACAGCTATGAGAAAAGGTACCTAGCCACAAGGCTGAACAAGATGGGTTGAGTTCAAATGAAGGAGTTAGCAAATGATACGCCTGGGCCCTAGGTCAATCAGTGTAAAAATAATGTAAGCCTGTGTGTGATTATTTGAGGCTAAGTGAGACCGAGTGTGGGACTAAATCTTTGGTCCAGGCCCGGAAAGTCCAGGCCAGAACCTAATATAACACTAAACAAACAGGACCAGTTATAATAACAAATATACATAAAATATATACAAAGAAAGTATGTGGAAATTTGTAAAAGAAAATGACCTAGTCACATACCAATACAGGCCTATCAGAGTAACTTTTGACTTTTCAGTCCAAATCATAAAGAAGGGAAGAGCCTGAACTTACATCTTTCAAGCTGATAGGCCACAGTTTCCAACTCAGTCAAACATATACAGAAAAACTATCATGATTAAATTTGAAAATAAAATTTCCTGTGACAAAAGCAGGCTAAAAAAAATGTGTGACCACCAACTCAGCTCTTCAGAGGAAACAGGGGGGTACTTCATTCTGAAAAGAAAAATTAGCACAATTGAGAATACAGGAAGGAAAAGAAAATCAATGATGCTAAGGTACCCTTTAAGCAAAAAATAAAAAACAACAACTAAGGTACGCATTAAGCAAAAAATAAAAAACAACAACAACAAAAAACCTCAAGAGATTCCAAAATATTATAAGACCAACAAAATGACAAGAAGCTATGTATACTTTTCAATAATAACCCTGAGTATCAGTAGTCTCAAGTTCCCCATCAAGCAACACATTCTAGAAACACAACTGAATTAGAAAACAGAATCACTATTTTTCTTGCTTTATGGTGGAAGATTGTAAAAGATTAGTCCAAGCAAATGGAACGAGGAAGCATGTATTTCTATTCTAATATCTGGCAAAAATTAACTCCAGATTAAATCTTGTACAGGAAAAAAAAATACCTCATACTGATCACAAGCCTAATCCACCATGAGGTAAGTATATGTGTACATGAATTCATGAAAATAACCTCAACAAATTTCATAAAGCCAACACTACTCAACTTAAAATCACAGATTAATCCCAACACAGCAGTAGTGGGTGACTCTGGTATCCCATTTTCAACTTTAGACAGGACAATTACACACACACACACACACAAACACACACACACATACACACAGAGCAAATCCAACAAATAAACACTAGAATTAAATAACATCATATATTATTTGGACCTAACAGATATCTACAGTACTCTCTACCCAAAAACCAAAAGAATACACATTTTAGAGAAGGCTTGTGGAGCCTTTTATAAAACAGATCAAATATAAGGACAAAAGAACTCTCAGCAATATAAGAATATTAAAATAGTATCTTGTATTTAACTGAACATAATAAAGCTAGAAATTAGTGGCAAGAGAAACTACAGAAAACATGCAAACTCACAGGGATTAGACAGAACACTATTGAATGATTAATTGCAGAAATATAGAAAGTAATAATGAATTATTTGAATTAAATGAAAGGCAGCACATAACAGATGCAATGTAAAATACAATGAAGGCAGGCCTTAGAGGGAATTCATAGTTCTAAGTGTCTACACCAGAAAATCAAAGAGATCTCAAGTAAACAACCTGATGATGAACGTTAAGGCATTAGAAATACAAGAGTAAATCAATCCCCAAAGAGTAGGTAGAGGAAGAGAAATACTGAGGGTATTAGAAAAAAATTAATGAAATAACAATTTTAAATAGTAAGAAAAATCAAATGAAACAAAGCACTGCTTAATTGAAATGATAAAAAAGTGACAAATCCTCAGCCAAATTAACAGAAAAAATTTGAAATTAATAAAATTGTAGGTAAAACACTTTATAATAGACACTGAGAAAAATTCAATCACTCTAAAAGTAATATTTCCTTAATTGAACACTGTGCAAGTACCTCTCTGGTAGATATTCCCTTGGTCCACACCCAGGACTGGCACAGGAGACACATATGGTTGCACTAGTCTTTTTTTTTGGAGATGCTTTAAGATTGATTTCCAGAACAATTGCTCTAGTTTCCTTGCCCACCAAAAGTCTGTAAGGGTGCCTTTCTCCACATTTATATCATCATTTATAATCAGTTGTATTTCTGATGATAGCCATTTAACTGGGGTGGGATGGAGACTTACATAGTGTTCTTGTGCATTTCTCTGATGGTTAAGGGTTTTGAGCTGTTTGAAGTGATTTGGGGGCCATTTATATTTCTTTTAAAAATGTCCTATTCAGTTCTGCGCCTCATTCCTTAACCAAACGGTTAGATACAGAGCTGGAAAAGATATTCTCCTATTTGTGTGGTGTCTTTTCACTCTACTGTTAGTTTCCCCTACTGTATTATTCAAAGTGAGCATCATAGAAAAGTGAGCAGAAAGAACATCAGCTGAAGAATGAGGCGTGCTAGGAAATGCTGTTCTCTGGACATGGCATGGATATTGCGCACATGAATTCATAGCTTCAAGCTTGTGCGGTTATGTGCACAAGACTTGCTTAAGATCAAACTAGTTAAACATTCCATGATGGAGTGGAAAAGAACTTGCAAACCCTCATCACTTGCTAAGAAACTATTGACAACTGATGGCTGTTTTCTTTAAAACTTTGTTTCCTGATAGGCTGTCATGCCCTAAAAAATGGTCCACACACGTGCCTATGTGTGCAACATGAATTGGAATTGGTTGATTATGTTCTTTCATTATTTTTTTAAGTCTGTCAATCAGGAGGCAAGGACTGAGGGATCAACTATGGACCCAGGAAGCATTTGAGGGAGCAATGGGTGCACTGTGTACATATAAGAAATTATCTAAGAGGGCTAGAGAGATGGCTCAGCCATTAAAGGCCAAGCTCACAGCAAAAATATAAGAAATTATCAAAGAGTTAATAAAATACTATAGGAAAATAAATATAGAAAGAAATTTATTAAAAAGAATAAATTAGAAAAGATAAAGATGGTCCCAAGAAGAGGTAAAGGCTGGATCCATGATTCAGCATTGTTTCTTGTATCTGCTAGATAATAAAAACTAAACATGTTTTTCTGAAATTAATACAGCTGAGATTCCTTCATGAATCTTCACAAGACTTCATAATAAATGGGTTGTTTTTATATTTTTAAAAAAGGGTTTTTTCCCCATGTATCCCCAGCTTACCTGCCCTTTCCTCCTCCCAATCCCTCCCAGTCCTCCCTCAACATCCCCCAGCCTCACCCCCTCATCCTTTCCCCAAGGAGGGCAAGGAGTCCCAGGGATGGGGAGGGAGCTGTCATTTGTACTACTGACTTTTCTTCTGTAGACAACCAGATGAACAGAGGAAAATTTGCTGAACTAAAAGATGGTGAGAATAGTATCAGAAGCCCATTGGAAACATTTTAAGTTTGAGTGACCTTGACTGTTTAATTGAAGCTATTAGGGAAGTGCTTATTCAATGTCCAGCAACCAGGACAATGAATGTGTCTACAGACATAGACATCACTTGTTTGCTAATTGACAAACCTGGCATGCAGGAAAGTGAGCAGGCATTTATTGAATATTGATTCTGAAAGACATTATATTGACATCACCTCATGAAACAATATACCTATAGTAACAATTTGATTTTATAAATAGGTATAACAATATACCTATACCTATATTAACAATTTGATTTTAGTACTGTGAATTTTGTTTTCTGGAGAAGGGAACAAATGCAAGGACGTTAGCAATGAAGAAACTGTAAACCAGGTTTAAAACTTACATCTGCCTAGTTCTAAAGGCCCTGCAAACTCTTTGTTCAAAGACCACCTCTACCACCAAACACGTGACATTTACGTTATGGAAGGGAAGCAGCTTCTTTCTCTCTTAGAACTCTCTGCCTCTTTTCTTCCTTGGAGTTGGTTCATCCTCATGTGTGGACATATCAGAAGCAAACCCAGCAATTTCTCCTATGCCTCTGCTCAGGTTATGGGAAGAGAGAATGCTGCCTGCTTTGGAGCCCTTTACTAAAAGTAAAATAGGGAAGCAGAAAGCACTCCCAACGCTGCAAGATTATGGGTACACTCATTTAACGTTGCTCTTCAAATCTTTTGAGGAAGCTGAAATCTAATTTAATCTATTACATGATTGTACTAAATTGCCTAACCACATCAAAGCTGCAATGGCCTCACACTCTGGGAAGGGACATTGTTAAAAGGGTTTCAAATATATAATGCAGTCTCTCAGGTGCTCAAGACAGAGACGCCCATCCCTGAATATAAAGCTTCCTTTACACTTGGAGATCAAAACAACGGAGCCATTATTTGAGAGGCTGGATGAAATACCAGATCCATTTCTTATTAGCTTCCATCATTAAAGAGAATTTTGTAGCATGGCTATTTTATGGGTTTTTTTTCTACCCCCACCCTGTGTCCTTTAAAAAGAAAAGGCATTCCTAATGGGATGAAAGGGCAGAAGATTTTGAAGATCAAGATTATGAGTAAATTTCCCACTAATTGCACTGTTTTCTGCTTTCAGAAAAGAAAACCAAAGACTGTTTTCCACTTCCCCTTTGCATCTAAGGCCACCTATTTTAGAAATGCAAAAGAGATGTTAAACACACTGCCTTTCAATGAAAAAGAAGAGGGCTGCTTCCTCCCCATTCCTGCCTTTGTGAATGTTTGTGAAGAATGTTCCATGTAGAGCTATTCCCTGAGACAGTGAGTTTCCCCATAGCAACAGTGTTGCACCAAGTGAGAATCTTTGTAGAACAGACAAAAGTCAAGAAAGGCCATAATATTTCCAGAGATAACACTAAGGCAGAGAAGATCGTGAAGTTCTCAATATGTGAGAAACATCATCCAGTTTCTGGACAACTCCTTAGAAAGCCTTGTAGACAGCGGAAGCCTGCCTTTGGGTTGCAGCAAAGAATGCGTAAGAAAGCAGACTGCTCTGTACTCAGAGTAACGAATGCCAGTTATAGGTGTGAGTCATGGCTCCATACTCTTTCTAGTTCTCAGCATCAGGCCAGAATCGTTCTTGGTTCTGTGGGCCAACTTCCATATCCATAGTAGTGCACATTAAAAACATGCCTTTAACATCATTGTGGTCAAATCAATGATGGCATCAAAATAAGTACAGGAGTTCCAGGCACACAAGCTACTGGTGGTGCCATGTTCATTAGTCATTTCCATGCCTTCTCAAGAAATGTTTGCCTCCCATCTTTAGATAGACAAATGAAAGCCTATAGAGATTGAACGATTTTTCCAAAGAAACAGTTATTAAAGGACAGTTTTTTAAATGGTATGGATGAATTTACAACCCAGCTATGGTCCTCCAAATCCCAGGCTCTGTCACATAGTATTATCCCACAATAGCTCTGGAGATACAGAGTCCTCACCAATTGTTTCCTTTACCAACCCCCCAACCCCCAGTCCTCTTCATGAACTTCCGACTTCACAACATGGAGGGGAAAGACTTGAAGTGTTAAAACTTTGTCTCCCCACAAGGCCCACAGATGAAGAGAATGCCCAAACCCCTGCCAAACATAGAGCAGACAGTCAAGTCTATTGACTATTGGCCCTTTGTAGACTGGGCATTCAGAAAGTCAAAGCATGATTGTGTTTTATATTTCTGTTGCATATGTCCAGTAAATCCATATCATGAGGTCTTTGGAAATGCCACAGGCCTGTGCAAATTTAAGTTTACCATTGAAAATCCTTTGGGAGTGTAATTAATTTGAGAAATCAGTCATACAATTTAAAGTTTTGATGAAACCGTAAAGCAAAGCACAGGGCAGCTACAGCCAACAAAGCAAGCTGTTTGATGAACAGAATTGGCCAAAGACTATTTGTGGAAGAACTAACCAGGTATTTTCACAGGCATGACACAGTGTGGTCCATCTTTTCTTTCCTTTCAGAGCCAGACCATAGAGAAAATAGATGTGACTAGGTATGGAACATAACTACCCCAGGTCAGAGAATACATCTTATGTAGCTTTGGGAACTATCTACAGAAACTGTCAGGAAGGAGCAGTTTGATTCTGCATCAGAGTTTCACCAGCTCTACAGACCTTTAAGGAACTCTAGACTCTCAGAACCAAATCAAATGAGTATTGGCCCTCTGTGTATTCTAGCTACTGTAATCATTCTTTACACTATCACCACACCCTTTTTGTCATTATAACTCGCTACTTTAAGAGGCATCTCCTTCAGACTAGACATATCCCTGCTCTCAGTCTCTTACCAGATAATTATTCCTTAGTTGTTTTTATTTAAATAGACTACCTCCTACTGCTATTGTTCCTAATTCTATTCTCTGTCAATAACAATGTGACTACTGCCCTTTCTTAGGCTGTTGTTATTTTTTAGACTTGTACTTGGTCTTTTATGCCTACTGTCCCATTGTATCCTCAGGAACTAGAAATGCTATTATTATCCCCAGTAGTAATAAAGAAACTGTAGCATAACAAGCCTAAATGACAAAGACACTCACAGGTAAATAGCATCAGGTCGAGGATGGAGCTGATCCATTCAGCATCCAACTTCACTTTTGACCTTCCAGGCAGCTAAGCACAGTCATCTTGGTTAAGCACTATGTTAAGGGCTAGACAAGTAGGCCTTTTTCCCTGTTTCCTGGAGTTCACATACTAGTATAAAAAAAGGGAGTTCAGTATAAAACTTATCTTGTGTATTAACTGCTTTTCTCATTGCTGTTTTAAAAATCAAGACAAAATATCTGACAAAAAAAAATCCGTTTAAGAAAGGACCAGTTTTTTTGTATGTTTGGTTGGTTTTTTTGTTTTTTTGGTTTTATAGTGCAAGAGTTTTCATTCATCATAGTGGGTAAGGCAAGGCATCAGAAACATGAGGTAGCTTGTCACACTACATTGCCACTCAGGAAGCTAAGAAGGAAGAATCTCAGTGCTCATTCTCCTCTTTGTGAAGTCCAGGACCAAAGACCAGCGAATGGTGCTGCCCAGAATTAGGGTGGGTTTAACCTAATCTAGAATTTCTCATAGGCAATCTCCTAGAGGATTTTAGATCCTATCTTGGTGAAAATCAATACAAACCATCATGCTAGATGATGGAGTTGTAATCCAGGGACTCCAAGATGGTAAGACTGGACATTCTCAGAGAAAGTTATAAAGCAAAGTTTTGAAGCAAAGTTATAAATTTTTATAAAGAAGGCTACTGGATATTTAAGCTGTGATAAAGCAATTCCAAAAGATCAAATGTGTTTGGTCATTTTCTGTTCAAAGCTCCATGTGCTTTTATCCTCTAATGCCATTTCATTAACTAAGTCTCTAAACCCTGCCTCCAAATGCATTTGAACTTAGAACTTGCCATTGGCCATAGAACTCTTTGTGTTCCTATGTTTGCACTCCCTGGATATGAGGTGTATGAATCTTTCATGCTTCCATTTAAGCAATTGTCTTGGCCACGACTATCTTGTGGAGCTTTATTTTAAAGATAAAACACGTTTTTACCACTGAACACTTTCTCAGGTTTTACCTGCTAAGAATTCACTTCTAGAATAAATAGCTTTCTTCTATCTTCTATTCTTTTTGCTTTTGAAGTAATGGTTGATAATAAAGGGGAAATGGACTAAGTCATGGTGTGTTGGGTTCATTCAGGAAAGGAGTTTGCATGAGAAACTAAAGATTTCCCAAGGAAATCTCATGCCAGGTTCTCACTCATTTTGCATTCTTAAATTGTATTTGCCCAAATATTCAACAGAAATCTGACACCTCTAGCCCCTGGCTCAATTCATAGGTAATCTGAACTCTTCTTAGGGTGAGTTTGTTCAACACAGACAGGAGTTAGAGGCCCTAGAAGGTCCTTAAGTGGGATGCAAGGCATGTCCACCAAAGGAGACAGTTTTAGAGGAATGTTGTGCAAAGAAGTCAGTCTGCTAAATGTTTGTCTTACTTGTCTAAAACATGATATAAAGAATATGCCACAACACAAGTCCATGGATGGCTTCCTTCACCAAAAATGTTTCATCACAAAGTCTCTCAGTGGAAATAAGATACTTAGGTACAAGACTTGCTTTTTGTTAGCATTGCAAGCTTTTTCTCTTTATAAGTAATAAGATTTGATGAATGATGGACACTCTTTGAGAAGTTTAGATCTAGGACAAGGTTGATAGATGATGGACACTCTTTGAGAAGTCTAGATCTAGGAAAAGGTTCTCCTCAAGCAGCAACTTTGTCTCCTACTTCATCTGCAGCTCAGTCACATGATATGGTAGCCCTGTTTCTTCCTTCATTCAGAGACCCCTTAAAGTGCCCAGACTATCATCCTTACCCCTTAGCCAGTGCCAGGCTCAATAGAGCTCAGAACCAGCATGGTGCTAAGCAAAGACTTAGGTCCTGAGTCTGATGCCACATTTCAAGGACAGTTATTTTCTCCTAGTTTTGGGACACAAATGTTGCCCTACTTCTAATACTTTGCCTGCAAACATCAAAGCAAGCACCTACCCAATAAGCTTATACAATTAAATTTATAATTGTACATGCAACAAAATGTATGTAACTGCCCATGTATGGAATAGGAAATTAAGATTTACCACATCCTTACCCCTATCTCTTTGTTCTTGCTGATCTTATTATGCCTGTGAGTATCTTATACAAGAATATAGGTATGCCTTAACCTTCTGCTGTTATTGCTGGTTATAAGAATTTTATCATAGACTATCAGATTCTTACCTGAGACCTAAGACTTTGCCTCTCAAACTATTTAGAAAAGCCATTCCCACACGTATTGGGCCAAAGATGATAATTCTCCCCCATGGCCAATCTGCACTCCTAAATCACGCCCTAAAAGCAAAAGTAACAAAGCTACTTTGAAAAGGCTTGTTTACTTTGTCACTTTTTCCAGAGGCAAGGGCATTGCAGGCAATGGAGAGCAGGAAAATTAGACTATAAAGAAATATCTGACAGTGCTTCCTTAATCGTGGTCCATATCTGCTGATCCAGCCAAGAGTGAGGGGCCAAAGGTGAACTTTGCTATGCCACGGTGAATAATGCAATCATACGTTTGATACCAAACTACATTTAACTGCCATATAAATCCTGTCTGCCTCCCTACCACACCTCATTATCTCACAGGAAATGGATAGCTTCCGCAAAGTCAAATGTGCTCCGACCTGCACCTCTGAATCTGGAACAGAGATGCAGGGCTGACAGTCATGTGTTTGCTGCAACAGCCGCCCAGCTTCCCAGGTACACTTGAGGAAGTCTGTGTGAGCATCGTTAGCATTCACTTGTTATGGACCATTAGGCGAAACATTTGATCATTCTGCTTTTGTTTGACAAATAGAAAATGGGGTGCTCCTGCTTTGCAAATTAGGAGGTACAGAGACCTTATCAAATCATTCAAGGTCAAATGAAATCTGTAGCCAAAGATCTGGACAGCAAGTCAAAGTCTGTCATGACTCCAGCAATCTTTCTCCTAGTACAAAAAAGCCCTGTCTGTGTTTCTGCTGCTCTGGTATTTTGATAGAAGCAAATTAGGCTCAATCAAATCCTTAACAATGGCACTTATGATTTAGGACTTCTTATTCTCAACAGGCTGAATTACACAGATTCCCTGAAAGCAAAGAGATGTGGAGAAGAGAGAGTGACTGGAAGGGGCAGGAGGGGGAAGGGAGCTTGAACAAGGATATACACGAATAAAAAAAATGACTTTATTCATAATAAAAAAAGAAGCAAAAAATGTGTCAAATAAACACAAATATTAATTTTCAGGCTTGATTCTAAGAGCAAGATGATGTAGCAGAAATGGTGTAAGAAAGTGCAGAGGAGGCTATCTAGACCCCTCAAAGAGAAGAGGAGGGGAATTCAGAAACCATTCTGCCTATGTTAAGAGAGGAAGGAGCAGGTTGGGTCGGTTTGCCTTGTTTTCAGCTGCAGGAACTGAGAAGCCCAGTCCAGGTTCAATGCACCATTCTTAAGCAGTGAACAAAATCCCTCTTTGTTCCCCAGTGAAACTTATCTCTGAAGAACTAAACCACTTCCTGTGAGATACAGCCCTGCAGATGTGTCCTGGGAGACCCACCCCTCTCCTCTGTCTTCAGTCAAAAGTGCAAGAATGGCCACTTTGTACTGCTTTGTACTGCTGGCTGAAAAGGACACTGACTCTCTGATCCCTACTGAGGTTACCAAGTGGGTAAAACTTCTTGGTCAGAAGAGGATCCGGATGTGTGTGTATGTACATGCCTCTGTGTGTGTGTGTGTGTGTGTGTGTGTGTGTGTGTGTGTGTGTGTGTCTGTCTGTCTGTCTGTCTGTCTGTCTGTCTGTCTCTGTCTATGTGGATTTTTGGTTTCTTCTTTTGTAAACTTTTAATCTATTTTTAGGGCTGAAGAAGACAGCAAGGAAGGCCAGTGTGGTCCAATATTTTCCAAATTATATTCTATAAACCCCGTCTAAAGAAGGAAGCCCCAGCAACTGGACACAAAAGATGGATTGAGTGAGGGCAGTAAGTTTGATCCTGGACCCTCTATATGAATTCCTGTCCCTTGCCACCAACAACAGTCAAAGAAGTTCTAACAGTTTGACGTGACAGAGTTGATAGCATTCTGTTCAAACAAATACTTGTTTAGTTTTAAAGGGTTTTGCTATACAAATCCTCTGGTGGGTTAAGAGTCTTTCTAAAACTCTAGCTTGCATCCTGATAACACAGAGCTGTGTGATCCTGACTTATTTATGTCAACTCTAGTCTCAGCATCTTCATCTATAAGGGGATTGTACCAGTGTACATGGTTATGCTTATAAACTGACTAGATACTCCAGTAGAACATGATCTTCCTGTCTGTTCACACTGACAGATATTTATCAACACACTCATGAGTCAGACACTGTCTTTTGATAGGGAAATCAAAAATAATAAATACAGTTCCTTTCATAATCTGAGCTATAGACAGAAAGCAAATTGAACAATGAAAGGTGAAGAGTCCTGAATTTAGCATAAGGACCATTATTTCAAACTATAGAATCCATAATAGCTGTCTGTAGAAACTGCTGACATGATAGTAGCATCAAAGTTGCTGCAGAACTTAAGTTTAATAAAATGCACTCTGATATAGGCACAAAAGTGGAAAGGTGAAATGAAAATGCCACTCCATCAAACACATTCAAAGATGAACTAGAAAGAGAGGGACCCAAGGACCAACTACAGTATCCAGCACAGTGTCCAAAGCAGCCACATATGGTTTCCTATTCAGAGATGACTATGAAGAGCTTTACCAAGGAGGATGAGCATTTCAGGAATGATAGCC
Organism: Sigmodon hispidus; assembly: GCA_004025045.1. Taxonomy (NCBI): domain Eukaryota; kingdom Metazoa; phylum Chordata; class Mammalia; order Rodentia; family Cricetidae; genus Sigmodon; species Sigmodon hispidus. Next base: position 159,436 of record PVIH01002940.1, read on the forward strand.
TTACTCTTGTGAGCCCTAAGTTTGCTATTCATGGACACATCCCTTGTGCTATGCCACATAAACCTCAGTCATGTCAGGAAGAGAAAAAAATTCAGTCATTCAAGTTAAATAATTAGCTAAAAGTCCACTAAAAACAAGTACATCTGGGTCTCTGCCCGAGCTTACCAAGACCCAGTTGTGTGGTTTGTTTAATTTTTAATATCCTGCCGTTCCTCATTGGTAAATGGAATAACAATTACCTATTTAAAGGGATTGGTGTGCTACACAGACTGTCATTTCCTCATCCCAAACAATCCAGTTGTTATACAGAGTGCTCCCTGATGTTGTTAAAGCCCCATTTTTCTCTGAAATTACTCCAGTGGAAAACAATTCAGCAGAGACTAAAACTTCACTACAGAAAAAGATAATGGGAAAAGCATCAAATCCTTGGGTTAGCCTTTAGATTAAATGAGGAATTGTTGCAACAAAGTACAAGTTTCTCTCAGAGGATCAGGAAAGAAAGCCCTGTAAAATGGTTTAATTTTCAACTAAGATAGAATACGATGTTCTTTATGACATTTCTGCTTGTAAACTCAGAACTCGTAGTTACTAACAGATAGTACATAACATACAGAAATCCACATTTAGCGCTACTAAAATTGATGGGCTGTTTAAACGTGGTTGTTATGAGGGGTTTTAATTTTTCTCCAGTGAGAAAGAAGAGCCACATTAAATTCATGTCTACATAATGAAAAGGAGAGAAAGACTTGAAATTGGAGTAATTGACAGGCAGAAGAGCATCACATTTTCCATTTGTGTTTACATCTAACTATGAATGGCGAGGATGTGAATGGATGATGCTGGATTGTTTGACTGTCAACTCATTAAACTGGGAGCTTTGTTTCCCAGAATTCTACTTTGTGAATGATTCTCAGTGAGATTCAGCAAAGAACTTGTATTCGGTCTGAGCAACACTGGAGCAGGGACCATTAGTTTCAGGAGGTCCCAAAGGCAAGCAGATACAGGTCTCCCTGGTTTTCAACTGGCCCTTAGTTTTAGCTTGCACCTAGAATTTCTCCTATAGCACCATCTCTACTAACAGTGAGCTGCTCTAGCCTTGCCAGAAGACACCTGAGAGCAGATCCATCCAGGCAGTCTCTACACAAAAGAAGCCTTCCTATTGACGGTGCTACAAGCAGCTCTCTTCTATTTACTTCAGGAAGTAGACACGGCTGGTTCCTCTGGTGTTCCAGGGCTCCTCTCACCCGTCTGAACCAAGGTCCTTTAAAACTAGACTGATGACATGTCATTACATGTTAATCATCTTTTAGACTCTTGGCTTCACCAGCACTTTCCACAGTTATTTAAGGTTTGGTTCTTATAACTAATCCGACTAGCCCATGAGCTCTGCTTCCTTGACTAATCTTTGTGTTATACAGAAAATTCAGTCAGAAAGAAAAAGCTGCCATAATATCAAATATTTAGCATTGCCTTTAACACTGGGCAACAAAACAGGCTGAATAAGTAATTAGGACGTTGTTGGTTTAAAAAAAAAATAATCAAGAAGAAAATTATTTTTATAGGCCAGATAAGGGGAAAAATCTGTTATACAAATGGTAACATCATTAGCAAAGCTGTCTGTTGCAGTAATTTAGAAGGAAGAATATACTCCTTATGGTTTAAGCTTATAGATCTGCCTTATAAACTTCCAAAGTCCTGATAGCTATCTTTATATGAATATAATTAAAAAGGTACATTAAGAAATACATTAACTAAGAATAAATGACAAATTTTGATCAAAGCTGTTTTTTAATATATATGCAAATTATATTACTATGAGAATACTTTCATGGGTGTGTGACTTGTGCACACAGACAGACAGACACACACACACACACACACACACACACACATACACACATACCTCTTAAGGGTTCTTAAGTTAGAAAATAAGACTCTCCCCAGTTTCTCCAATCAACAAAATTTCTAGATTAAGAAATAGCCCTAGAATAAACATCCAAGTTAAGTGTATGTTTACTATTTTTTAATGAGACAGCTGATACTTTGAGACAACTAAAGAAGAACCAAACTGAACTCCCTAGTCTGCATACCCAGGCCTACCTAGCTTCTGAAGCCCATCATTTTTGGTAAGTTTTTCCATAACCAAGCCCATGTCCCAGGCCTAACTGCAGCCATGTAGTCACATGGCATAGCCTGTGAGCTCCCCAGAGCCTCAACCACCAACTCCATCCCTGTATTTCAGTTTTGGCTCCAGACACACAATTCCCTCACTCACCCAGCCTGAGGCAGACTAGACTCTTATATCACACAACCAATGAAAAAGGTTCACATGCCCAGGTCACACTGTGAAATGCTAAGATATTGCAACACCCCCCATCCAACCCTTCAAAAGAAAGAAAGAAAGAAAGAAAGGTAGAAAGGAAGAAAGAAAGAAAGAAAGAAAGAAAGAAAGAAAGAAAGAAAGAAAGATTAGTGTGTTCTTTAATGAGAATGGTCTGAATGAACCCTAGGACACAGAATTTAAAAAGAGCAATCATAAACTTAATCAAAGAACTTGTGGTATCTAAGGGAGGCACAAAAAATAGTTCAATGAACTTAAAAATAGTAAGTGCCTCAGCAATGTTCAAGAAAAGACAAACATGATCGAATGAAATGACAAAGACAATTCAGGATCCGAAAAGCGAATTCAGTAGAGATAAAAATGTTGATGAGAACTCAAGATGAACTGAGGATGAAGTTGCAAAATTCAATAACCCAATTAGAAAACTCAGAGAAAGCTTTATTGGCAGGGTAGATATTGGGACCTGAAGATAATGTAGAATACTGAACCAGTCAAGCAAAAGATATGAGGGAAAGTTTTAAGGCATGAAAGAAAAGCTCAGAAACTTTTGAACAGCATAAATCTTTCAAATATAAGCATTCATAAAAGAGAAGAATGACAAGTCAATAATATAGATCTGATCTCCGGTGGGATTTTAGAAGAAAACTTCCCCAATTAAGGAAAGATACACCCATACAGATACAAAAAGCACACAGAATATCAAACACACAGGATCAAAAAAGAAACTAATTCAGGAAAAAATACATATAAAATGTTTTTTTTAATTTTAAAAGATCCATTTTTTTGTTTATAAGAAACTTGTCATACTTTCAATGATAAATACCATCTTAAAGCTAAAGGCTAGAAAAAGCAACCTAAACAAGTTGGACCAGTAAGCAAACAAGCACAGCTATCCTAATATCTGATAAAATGTGTTTTAAACTAAAACAAACCAAAAGCAATAAAAGCGAAAGTCACTTCATAATGATCAAGGGAACAATTTATCAAGAAGACATGATAATTATAAACACATATGCATCAAACATTGGCACACTCAATATAATAAAACTTAAATTTAGCAAAAGTAGGTAATTTGAATACTCTACTTTCTCCAATAGATAGGTTATCTAAACAAAATATAAACAGAGAAACCCTGAAATTAAATAATATCATGCACCAAATGGACCTAACAGATATCTACAGAATATTTCACCTGAACACCAAATAATATATATTTTACTCAGCAGCCCATCTAAACTTCTCTAAATTAGTCTGCATATTGAGACACAAAACAAATCTTAACAAATTCAGAAAAATTAAAATAACTCCATGTATCCTATCTGACCATAATGCAATAAAGACTAAAATCAATAGCAAACAAATCTTTAGTAATTATACAACCTCATGCAAATTAAAAAACACATTGCTGGATGATGCATGAGTAAAAGAAGAAACAAAAGAGAGAGAGAAATATTCCTGTAAAACATAAAGTAAATGAAAACACAAAATAATAAAATCTATGTGATACATTAAAATCAACTCAATGAAGAAAATATATAGTTCTAATGGAATGAGCCTACATTAAAAAGCAGAAAGACTGAAAATAAATGACTTATTGATGCAACGCAAGACTTTAGAAAATCAAGAACAAGCCAAACCCAAATTTAGTAGATGGGAATAAATAATAAAATCAAAGGAAAATTAATAAAAACAGAAACAAAGAAAACAATACAAAGAATCAGCAAATCTGGATCTTTGACAATATAGACAAGATTGACAGACTCTTAGCCAATTAGCTAAAAGAAAGAGAAGATGCAAACTAACAGGATCAGACACAAACAGGAAAATATCACAACAGATCCTTAGAAATCCAGAGTATTATAGAGGAATACTTTAAAAACTTATATGCTATTAGTTTTAAATGGACAAATGCCTGGACTCGTCCAACTCACCAAAGTTAAACCAAGACAAGATCAACAACTTAAAGAGACCCATAAGCAAATAAGATTTTTAAAATATAGGCTTCTGATTAACAAAAGCTCAGGCCTAGATGGACTTACAGAACTCTACCAAACTTTTAAAGATATGCAACCAATACTTCTTAAATAATTTTAAAAATAGAAAGTACTTCCAAAGTCTGTCTATGATGCTAATATTACTCTAACACCAAAAGAAGGTAAAGATACAGTAAAAACAGAATATTACAAAAAATATCGATATCTCTAATGAACATAGATGCAAAAATTCTTAACATTATACTTTGAAACTGAATTCAGGCATGTATCAATAATGATATCTACCACAATCAAGTTGGCTTTATCTAGAATATTCAGGAACAGTTCAATCTACATATAGTCAATAAATGTAATAATTTATATAAATGATAGATTTTTCTCAATAATTAATGGTGGGTTTATAAATATTGGGACTATTTCCAAAAAACTTTCTGGTTTTCTGTAAAAGACAAAAGTTTTTGTCAAAAATTCATTTTTATAAGATTTAGATACATATTGATCCCCAGTACAACAAAAAAATAAATCCACAAAATTTTAATAATCTGAAGGAAAAAAAAACCAAAATACTGTCAACATGGAATAAAAAAAAATGAATACTATTGAAATGAGCTCTCCAAGCCCACTTTCTATAGAAGGTAGGGAATTTAATGGTGTATCCAGCAACAATGATGCATTCATTGTCAATATTTTTATATAGACAAAACCTAAACAGATACATGGGGTCATCTACACATGGAACTCCCTGAAAATACCTATGAATTAATGGAAAGTGCCTGAATTAGTCCAGTCATACTATGCATGTGCCCAATATAGAGTGCTAGCCTACAGAACCATGAGTAAGTAAATAATCGCCTATTAAATCATTAAGTTCTTTGGTGGTTTGTTCTATAATGATAAAAATACCATGGTTTAAAGAAAACAGACTCTAAAATTAAAATCTGCAATGTATTTTCAAGAATATAGGGCCTTAGATAAAGCATGTGAGGCACTCACAGGCAAACATCTCTTAATCTGTGCAAAAGATGCTTCTATGCTGCACACTCTAGGCATTTTCCCCATAGCTCTGTACTCTTTTATCTTAAATGACAAGAAAAAAGTCATTAGTGAATTATTCAAGGCTGATAAAAGGCCCAATACTTACCTACAGTATGAAGTTGGAAAATAGCTTTCTAATCTCTTTGTCTGCCTACCTGCCTGTCTGTCTCATAATACCTAGAAACAAATGCCTGTGGAAAAGAAGTCTTTAGAGACCAACTAGTTGCTGCTATAGAACATTCTAGCAAACAAGAAGAATTCTCCCACTTTTTCTAAAAGTGATAGAAAAATTGGGAAAGGAGATAATGAGCTTTGGTCTTCAAACTTGTTCAAAGTATAAACAGACCAAAAAGCATTCATGGGCTAGAGGTATAATTGAAGGATAGAGTACTTGCCTAGTGTGTACAAGACCATAGATTTCATCCCCAGCACCACAAATGCAAGCAAAAACTTCTATTGCTACATTCAAGAAATTCTTGTCTATTATATTATTGGAATTTTATATTTTATTATATATAAGAATTAAATATATTAATTCTTATCTCATAGCCATTAGTAGAGACTTCATAACACCATACTAAAATTCCAATCTCAAAGATATCTGAAGTAAAACATAAAATGCTCCACCATCTCATTAGGGCTCTTGAAATAAAATTAAGGAGTAGGAAGACAGTAAAGTTGTAGAAAGAAGGGTGGTACATATGCATAGAGCACTGTAACCCCAATTCTTCTGATTATCTCTTACCCAATAGAAACAGCACTTGCTCCCTAATTAATGCCTTTGGGGAAAAATATAATAAAGGGACTAAAAAGCATGGCTAGAAATAGATTGTCTTTGTCTAGGAAAGTGTACAAGAAAGAACATGAGATTCAATAGCAGTCATAGCAATGGCTAGGAATTGTGAGAAAATTAAGAACCAACTAGTAGGCAGGGTATATATAATGTATATACTACTGCTATCATGCCAGGGTTCTTTCTGGATATTTCTTGATAAAACTTCTATTTATCTAAATTCTAAATCCCAAGGATATCAGTAACAAAAAAAAAAAAGGAAAAGGAAAAAAGAGCCATTAAAAGCCTCTTTTAAGAATTAAAGTTCAACAATCAGCAGACTGGCTTTATAATTCAAAGGAGCCTTATGGTGTCAAGTTGGATAGGAATGCAGAAAAGGCATCTGCATTTCTGAGAATATTGAACAAAAAATATTGCAGACATTTTGCAGTCTAGCAATCTTGCTTATAGCTAAAGTTGTTTTAGAAGCTTTTCTGGAACCATTTCTTCTACTAATGGTGAGTCATATGTGCATATGTGTGTGTAATTTAATATGCATAGTATATACTTTATATAAGTCATACAATAGATATATGAAGAAATAAAAGTTTTGGAAGGAAAACAATGTACTACATTGGTGATTGTCACACGTAAGTTCATGTGGTGCCACTATCCTTGTAGGAAGATCTTAAACATTGTGGCATTTCACTTATCTAGTCATTGTTGATGGTTCCAAGTATATGAATACTTAGTAGAGACTATGCTTTCCCATACTCTTAAAACTCAATTGCAACCAAGTAGTGGTGGCACATTCCTTTAATCCCAGCACTAGGGAGGCAGTCAGATGGATCTCTGTGTTCAAGGACATCCTATTGTACAGAGGGAATTCCAGAAAAGCCAGAGCTACACAGAAGAACCATGTCTAAAAAAATTAATATTTTACTAATTCCTTTTTAATAACCACAGCAATAAGAACAAATATAACGCTGGAAGTAATCTAAGATTCTGAGAATTCCAGGAAAATCCAATTGTCGTTTTGAGTTTTTTTTTTTTTTCTTGAGTCCCTAAAATTAATACTTTTGAGGAATTTGGAAACACTATTGCAGATAGATTTTTAGCTCTTTTTAAGGAAGAACTTTCTATAAATCTTTGCGTCTTTTGTGTGAGATAGAGAAGACTGCTTGCTGCCAAATGCAAGTTCCATGTCCCTCAGAACTAGATCCCAGACTGCAAGGGTACTTAAACATTGCCTTTCAGTGGTGGTTGCCATGGCTCCCAAGCCTTTGTGATGCATTTCCTGGCTGTGAGAACTCTGTGTATTGGTTGCAATCTCTACTTCAACTGCCTTAAATATGAAATATATTTATTGGTCCATGGACAGGACCTAGCTCATGATCTTTTGATCAAGAAAATCTTACTACTCACTAGATGTCATGGGTTTCTGTACTCACATCTATAATTTGAATGTGCCATTTTTTTTCATTTATCTTTATTTATGTGCAGTGGTATGAAGGTGTCATATATCTGGAACAGGAGTTACAGACAGTTGTAAGCTGTCATGTGGGTGCTGGGAATTGCACCCAGGTCCTCTGAGAGAGCAGCCAGTGGTCCTAACCCCTGAGCCATCTCTCCAGCCCATTTTTTTTCCTAATGGGGCAATGATTTATAAAACAGTGAGAGGAGAACTTCTTTTTCCATGTGGTTCCATTAAAACTAAATGGTTATATCCTTTGAATTTCATGGCATAGCTTTCCTATTCTGATTATCACTAGTGACTATGGCCAGGAAAATGGAGTGCTTTGATTGGTCAAATCTAGTTTAAGTATCCATCCTTTGAGATGGGTCAATTTCACTAGATTCATGTGGACTAAGTTTGGTAGAGAATGTTCTCAAAGCAACCGTGAATATCATGGCCCATAATTCAAAACCATCTGTGCCTATCAACTTGTGGTTACACAAGTATGCAATCTCTATTCATGCCTAAGACGCTAATGATATGTCTCTAAATTGGGTAAATAGACCAAATTCACATTCCAAACTTCTTAGACTTTTAAAATCTGTGAATCTAATTTGACAAAATTGGTTTATCTCCCTCTCTGTCACTGAATATCACTATGAACTTGAACAAGTCAGCAAATTTTTAGGACCTTTTGTTTATCTGTAAAATAAAGTGTGAGCCAAATACTCTCTTGGGTGTGTTTAAGACTTTTAAAAAATGAATCTATGTCTACCTCAAGTTCAAAATCCTGGTGAGGATTCTCAGATTATAAACATCATATCAAACTAAGGTTTCATTTCCCTTGAAAGTTAATATATGTAAAACTACTTAAAAACATAGAAAGCAAAAATTAAAAGTACAACTTGGAAAATGACTGAACATTATAGTCTTTTAGAACAATCCAGTTGGGCAATTCTGAATAGTACTGCGTCTTGATGAACCAGCTTGTCTTCCATCACTCTGCTGTCCCACTCACAATCCGGATCCTCAAAAGAGATGCTAAAATGTATCAGCGGGCCTACCTCCTTATTTTCTAGCTGCAGCTGGCACCACACTTGGCTGACATTACCACTAGGGCAACAAGCCATAGATGAATAATGGTTTACTAAAGGTAGAGAGGGTAATGAGCATACAAGATTGCCAATGCACTCTTTGCAGGTGACCGAATCACAAGCTGGGTACCATTTGCTTTGCATATAGTTTAGATCTCTGTGCATATTCGTTTGATCGTTTTTTATAGAACTCTGTGTGCCTAAACCATAGCCTCCCAACAAGAGCAACAAATAATCAGATATTAAAAGCCAAAGGAAATGAATAGGTGACCAAGAAATACAGACATTAAAAGTGATTTTAAAATAGGATTCACTTCTCAGAAACATTGTAAAGCAAAGGCCAATGACTTAGTTTTGTTTTCATTAGACTCTATTATTTTTCAGCCAAGGGCAAATGTTCGTACAATGAAATAGTATTAAAATATATGAATGTAAATTCAAGAACGCCAGCAGAACGGGTGAATAATTTATAAGTATACCAAATGAATCGAGTGCTTCTCCAGCCATGGTGAGTGTGCATCACTACCCAAAGCCACATTATTACACAGTAATTATCCAGTTCCTAACCTGAGACTCCAATATCAAGGCTGAAAGTTGTACACTGGTTATAATTGATTCTAGAACAGAATTAGATTACTATCACCACAAATTGGCAACTTGTTGGCATCTTTAAGGAGAATTTAAACATTTAGCATCAAAATGGACATGTTACAAAGTCTGCATATGCATTAGCCACACATCATGTGTGCATTTGCATTATATTTATAAAAACAGATCTGTGTTTATGTGAATATAGATTTGTTTACATAAAGATGAACATAGATTTCTAGTTTGTTTTTTTCTGGCTTTTTATTTTATTTGTTTTAGGTAAAAGAATCATCTTTCAAAATGTGCTCAGCCTTCACTGTTTATCTAACATATTCCACTAATAAATGAAAATGATTCTAAGATAAAGTGGAGAGAAACTTTGTAAGGGAGCTCAGTTCTGTTACTGTGTACACCATGAGTCTGAAAAGTGCACACACTCAGCTAGTACACAGACTCTTCAGGGTCTTTACAGGGCCCATGTGGACCTTGACACACTATGTACTCAACAAGTGAATCTTTAAAGTAGCTGACATTATTTTTAAGATTGTAGATACTTCCATTTTTTAAAGATTCTCATGCACCACACTTCAACGAAGCATAACCATGGCTGAAGAGTTTCTTTTGTATGTGTTTTATTTTGTTGACACTCAAGGCAACAGTAGCATGTATCCAGGATTAAAAAACATTGTTCCTGTCACCACAGTCCACCAGTGCAAAGCAGAGGGAACTGTGTTAGGAAGGATCCCAATATGTCCACACATTTTGCAGCCAAATTTCAAGTCACTATACTTGAGAGATCATGCTTTATAAACTTTAAGCCAATGTTCTTCCATTCTGCATGATCTAGAGTCTTCTGTGTAGAACGCTAAACAGTGCCTCTTGCTGTAGCAGGAAAAGGGCAGGCAGGATATTGCCTTGAATAGTGGTTCTCTTTGCGAGTAAAATATGCTGCCCAAAGCATGTGATGTAAAGTACAGGCATAAATATTATCCAAGCTCTCATGGTAACTGTAATAGTCCAGTTACTAAAGTTTCCAACTCTAAGGCAGACCAATTAAATGAGAATTTGTTGAACAATAGGCTGAGTGCTATAAAGCCCCTTGATGGCTAGGACTGGGGGAATGAGGAATGGAATCTACAATCAGAGGACAACTTTCAGAAGTGTCTTCTTTCACTGTGTGTTATGGAAATATGGCTTTTGTTTTACAAAACACATTTTTCATTAATATGTAATTATGCTTTTTAAAATTATGTTGGAGACGATTATAAAATTGAAGTACAGAAAACAAATATTTTCACAAGTTATAATACAGAATAATTATCAGACTTTTGTTTAAAGTCTGGCTTTAACAAGAAAGGCTGCATTTTTTTATTAAGTAAATGTATCCATTTATTTTACATCTGGACCAGCTTCCCCTCCCTCCTCTCCTCCCATTCCCTCTCCCCGCCTCCCCTCTACTCCCTTCTCATCCACTCCTCCTCTGTTTCTGTTCTGAAAGGGGCAGGCCTCACATGGGAACCAACAAAGCATGGCATATCAAGTTGGGATGGGACTAAGCTCCTCTCCTTGTATTTAGGCTGGGCAAAGCAACCCAGTATGAGGAATAGGTTTAAAAGGCCAGTCAAAGCATTAAGGAAAGTTCCTGTTCCCACTGCCAAGAGTCCCACAAATAAATCAAGCTACACAACTATCATACATATGTAGAGGCCCTAAATTGGTCCCATGAAGGGCTTCCTGACTATTGATGCAGACTCTGTGAGTTTCTATGAGCCCAGGATAGTTGTTTCTGTGGGTTCTTTTGTGATGTCCTTAACACCCCTGGATAGAAGAATTCTTCCTTCCTCTTTTCAGCAGGATTCCCCAAGGCAACCCAATGCTTAGCTGTGGGTCTCTATAACTCTTTCCATCAGTTACTGGATGAAGGCTCTCTGGAGACAATTGGAATAGTCACCAACCCCCCACATTTCCCATCTATTATAAACTGTAGGTCAAAGGTTGTGGGCTGGTGTCCCAATCCCTCTACAGGAAGTCTTGCCTGGGCAAAGGAGATGGCCAATTCAGGCTGCACATCCACCATTGCTAGGAGTCTTAGCTGAGGTCATCCATGTAAATTGATAGGCATTTCCCTTGCACCAGGTTTCCACCTGAACCGAAATACCCCCCATTGCAGTCATCTCTTTAGGACTCTCCTCCCTCCATTTATCCCCCAACCCAAACCCTCATGTTCCTCTATCTACAAGGCTCTAGTCCATCAGTGAGATCTCTTATATTTCTCCTTCCCTGGGAGATCCATCTATCTTTTCTTAGGCCCTCTGTGTTACCTAGTCTCTTTGGATCTGTGGATAGTAGCACGTTTATCCGAGAAAAGCAGCTTTGATCAAGAAATTTTTAACAATCTCTTCACATATTTAAGAATAATTATGAAGAACAAATGTACATTTACAGATAATGATATTAAAAAACCACAAGTTACTATTAAAATTATTTAAATGTTTTGTTTTCTACAGTTAATATATGCTAATAAAAGATTTTTAACTTTAAATGCAGAACAATTGGGCTGGAGAGATGGCTCGGCCATTAAAGGCTAGGCTCACAACCATAAATGCAGAACAATTAAGAATCACAATTAAAGATTATAATTATTAGTTTTCAGTTAAGGGCAGCTGTATGGGTTTGCGTTCCTAGCAACAGCGTGTAACAGTTCACTTTTCCCCATACCTTTGCTAGCATTTACTTTCTCCAGTCCCTTTGGAAATACTTTTTACTGCTTTCTCCAGTCCCTTTGGAAATAATTTTTACTGGACTAAAGAGGGATCCTACAATAGTTTTGATATGTGTTTCCCAATGACTGCTGATTTTGAGCACATTTTCATGTGTTTGTTGACTATATATTGTCTTTGTCTGTGGTAGATCTTCTGCCTATTTCAATCTTATTGTTTAGTGTTTGCTCTTGAATTTTGGGAGTTCTTTATAAATTCTGGGTGTCCACTCCTTGTCAGATTCACAATGGGCAAGCTATTTTTCTTTCATTTGTAGATTGTGTCTATAAAGTGTTGCTTGCTTTGCAAAAGCTTTTCATTTAAGTGTAACCTTTTTCTCTATTTTTTCTTGTGTATGTGTCCGTGTGTCTGTGTTGGTTCTTTTTCAAAAAATCTTGCCCATCCAGTGTCTTGAAGCCTTCCACATATTTATTTTTAGCTGTCTCATAGTTTCAGGTCTTATCCTTAAGTGTTTGGTCAATTTTGAGTTGAATTTCATTGAGCAGTGAAGAAGGATTCTTTCAACAATGGCAATATTGGGTTTAGTTTAAAAAGTTTGAATGGGTCCAGGTATGAATATCAAATTCTTCCGAATCCAGTGTTTTAAGCAGTGATGAAGTATATGCATATACTGGCATAATGAGCCATTTTGCAATGTGTATTTTGCCACTTAGAAGACAGCAGCCACTTAGCAACCAGAAAAACAGAAACAACTGAAAGCAAAGTCCCCACAGCCAGAAGATGCCACAAAGGACCTTCAGCCACATCTCTTTTCCTTCTGAAATGAGAACAGCAGGATTTTCATTTCAACTGCCATTCTTTATTTCAAGTATTCCCACAGAGCAGTGAGTGCTGACCGGAACAACACAACATTCCAGCTACCCTGAATATGTCATAAGTCCTGGAAAGAATATAACAGAGTCTCCCAAAGCATGTGAGTGATGACTAAAGGTTCACATTATATAAAAAAATACATGTTACTTATTCTGTATTCATATGTTGGAAAATAGATTTTTAGAGAAACAAAAATCTTGAAATACCTGTAAAGGTGTTTTTATATGAATGAGATAAGCAAGACTTCAAAGATAACAGATTTTTTTTATATTTTTTATCTCTTTTGTTTTTTAAGAGTATAATTATATCATTTCTCAATTCCTTTTCCTCCCTCCAAACTGTCCCTTATACCCATATTTCACAAATCTATAACTTTCCCCCATTAATTATAAAACAATAGAACATCATTGTAATTGTGAATGTGTGACTGTACTACAATTGGTAACCACATCTTCCTCATAAATTGAAGACATAATTTATGGAAATGCTATAACCTAAATGTAATGCTTGCTTTTCAATTCTACATTTGTGAAAATATTTTTTTGAATTTTAGGGGGTTTGTTTTATTTTATTTTGATTTGATTTAGAATGTCATGTGTGAGTGTGAGGACTGGAGGAAGTCCTGAATTGATGAAGTCCTTGGTGCACGTGTGTTGTTGAAATGAGCGTGTCCATGTCAAGGACCATAGCCTCAGACTCATGAGTGTGGTGATACATTGTATATTTTTTCTTTTATTATTATTATTATTATTATTATTATTATTAACAAAGAAGCCACGCTTTCTATCCCTGTATATCATTATTCAAGATCCCTTCCCCCTCCCGCCACATCAGATCATTTTTTCTTCTCCACAACTCCCCATCCCCTCTCTGGAGAGGCAGCAGACAGTCCCATGGTCCCACTGACCCAATATTACTTAGTTCAGTCTCCACTCCTGGCAGATCCAGTTTTGTCTCCCCTCCCTCAAGAGTGAGTCAGGTGTTCCTTTAGGTGGAGTGGGATCCGAAGAGTCAGTCCAGGGTGTTTCTAATCCCAAGCTGTTCAGTGGTTGTGGTTTGCAGCTTGGGCATGCTTTGCTTTTTTCTTGTTTGTTTGTTTAGAGATCACTAATAAGTGAGTACATCCCCTGCTTATCTTTCTGAGTTTGCCATACCTTGCTCAGGAGGATATTCTCCAAGTCCATCCATTTACCTGCAAATTTTAGGATATCATTTTTTCTTACTGCTGAGTAGTACTCCATTGTGTAGATGTACCACAGTTTGTTAATCCATTCTTCAGTTGAGGGACATCTAGGTTGTTTCCAGGTTCTTGCTATTACAAATAATGCTGCTATGAACATAGTTGAGCTAATGCCTTTGGAGTATGACTGTGCATCATTAGGGTATACAC